>OY982558.1:0-15310 GCA_963859965.1 Ceramica pisi | reverse complement strand
TAATTATTAAATAATAATATAAATAAAATTATTATTATTCAAATAATAAATCTAAATAAATAAATTTTAAAATTATTTATTTGATAAATATTATAAAAAACAGAATATTTTTTTAAAACTTTTACTATACCAAACCCTCTATATAATTCTCTTCACCCTAGATCAATATTTTTCAATAAATTTTGACCAAAATTTAAAAAATAATATCTTAAACCATAAGTAGATAAATTTGGCATAAATCATATTAAACATAAAAAATTTCTTAAATTATAAATTATAATAAATTTATTAACAGAATAAATATTCATATTTCTAATTAAATAACCTATAAATCCTCCAATTAATCTAACATAAATTACTATTATTTTTAAATTAAATGGTAAATAAATTATGTAAGGATAAGAAAAAATTATTCATCTTAAAAATCTTCCTCTAATAATTCTCATAAATAATAAAACAAATATTCTTTTTAATATAGTATAATCTTCATCATATAAATTATAAATTCTTATTAAATTATAATCATTTACTATTAAATATATTGTTAATCGAAAAGTATAAAATATAGTTAAACCAGTAGAAAGATAATATAAAAAAAAAATTATTATATTTAAATTTCTAAATCTTACTATTTCTAAAATTAAATCTTTAGAATAAAATCCAGCTAAAAAAGGAATTCCACATAAAGCTATATTAGAAATATTTATACATAAAGAAGTTAAAGGAATATATAAACTAATACCACCTATAAAACGAATATCTTGTATATCATTTATTATATGAATAATAACTCCAGCACATAAAATAATAAAGCTTTAAATATAGCATGAGTTAATAAATGAAAAAAAGCTAAATCAGGTAATCCCATTCTTAAAATTCTTATTATTAAACCTAATTGTCTTAAAGTAGATAAAGCAATAATTTTTTTTAAATCAAATTCATAATTAGCTGAAATTCCAGCTATAAATATAGTTAATCCTGATAATAATAACAACAACTTTAGAAAAAATATATCAACTAATAATAAATTAAAACGAATTAATAAATAAACTCCTGCTGTTACTAAAGTAGAAGAATGAACTAAAGCAGAAACCGGTGTAGGAGCTGCTATAGCAGCTGGTAATCAAGAACTAAAAGGAATTTGAGCACTTTTAGTTATTGCAGCTATAATAATTAATATTCCAATAATATTTATTTCAAAATCATTATTTATAAATTCCAAATAAAAAATATAATTTCAGCTTCCATAATTTATTATTCAAGAAATTGATATTAAAATAAGAACATCTCCAATTCGATTTCTTAAAGCTGTTAATATCCCAGCATTATAAGATTTTAAATTTTGATAATAAATTACTAAACAATAAGAAACCAATCCTAATCCATCTCAACCTAATAAAATTCTAATAATATTTGGACTAATAATTAATAATATTATAGAAAAAACAAATAATAAAACTAAAATAATAAATCGTATTAAATTTAATTCAGATCTTATATAACTTTTTCTATAATAAATAACAACAGAAGAAATTAAAAAAACAAATATTATAAATAATAAGGATATTCAATCCAATAAAACAGATATAATAATTCTTATAGAATTAAAAGAAATAATTTCTCATTCTAATAAAATAACTATATCATTTATAATAAAATAAATTATAAATAAAAAATTAATTATTCTTATTAAAAATAAAAAAATAAAAGAAATAAAACAAATTGAATACTTTATACTATTTATAATTTAAAATGAATTTATCATATTTTTGATACCACAAATCAATATTTTTTTTAAATTATTTAAATAAAATCAAATTATTCTATAATCAATTTTTAAAACTAAAATATTTAAAGGTAATCAATGTAATATTAATATTAAATATTCTCGAGAAACACCTATATAATATCTATAAATACCTGAATAATATTTTCCATGTTGAACAAATGAATATAAATATAAACTATAACCAGCTCTAAAAAAAGAAATTATTATTAATATTAATATAGAAATTCAAGATCATCTTATTAATCTATTAATTAAACTAATTTCACCTATAAGATTTAATCTAGGAGGAACTGCTATATTAGAAGATATTAATAAAAATCATCATAAACTTATAGAAGGTATAAAATTTATTATACCTTTATTAATATATAATCTTCGTCTATGTAAACGTTCATATCTAATATTAGCTAAACAAAATATACCAGATGAACATAATCCATGACCAATTATTAAAATATAAGATCCAATAAACCCTCAATAATTTATTACTATAATACCACTAATTACAATACTTATATGAGCAACAGAAGAATAAGCAATTAATGATTTAATATCAACTTGACAAAAACACTTTAATCTAATATAAAATCCACCAATTAATCTAATAATAACACTAATATAATTTAATTTTAAATTAATTTCTTGTAAAAAAATTATTAAACGTAATAATCCATATCCTCCTAACTTTAATATAATACCAGCTAAAATTATTGATCCAGAAACTGGAGCCTCAACATGAGCTTTTGGTAATCATAAATGAACAAAATACATAGGTATTTTAACTAAAAAAGCTAAAATTATAGAAAAATATAATAAATAAATATTAAAATTAAAAAATTTTAAAAAATAAATTATTATACAATATGTTTCATTAAACACATAAAAAATACCCATCAATAAAGGTAAAGAAACAAATAAAGTATAAAATAATAAATATATTCCAGCTTGAATTCGTTCAGGTTGATATCCTCAACCAATAATTAATAATAATGTAGGAATTAATCTTCCTTCAAAAAATAAATAAAATATAAATATATTTATTGTTCTAAAAGTCAAATATAATATAATTAATAAAAAAATAATATTAAACAAAAAAAAATTAACATAAAAATTCATCTTATTTAAATTTTCTCTAGCTATAATTATTAAAATAGAAATCCAAATTCTTAACATAATTAAACCATAAGATATAATATCACAAGATATTATATATCTTAAATTACAAAATAAATTTAATCTTATACCTATATTTATAAATAATAATATTAATAAAAATAATATTATTTGAACCATTCAAAATATATTTTTTATAAAACATAAAGGAATTATAAAAATTATTATAATTAAAAATTTTATCATTAAATATTTAAATTAATTTAATTATAATAATTATAATTTATTAAAATTAATATTAATAAAAAAAAAATTAATTAATATTTATAATAAATTAAATCTTTGAAAATAATCATTACCATGAGTTCGAATCATAGAAACTAAAATTGATAAACCCAAAGCACCTTCACAAACTGAAAATACTAAAAATACTATCAATATATATATATCATAATCAATTGATATTAAATAAATTATTATAAAAAAAAAAATTCTTAATACAATAAATTCTAATCTAAGTAAAACAATTAACAAATGCTTATGTTTAGAAATAAAAATTATATTCCCTACAATAAATATTAAAATAAAAATAATTCATATATTTAAAATTATCATTTGTTTTTATAGTTTAATAAAAATATTGGTCTTGTAAATCAAAGTTAAGTTATATACTTTAAAAACTTCAAAGAAAAAGAATTTCTTTATCAATAATCTCCAAAATTATTATTTTTATTAAACTATTCTTTGATTTGAAATCATAAAAATAACTTTTTCTTTATTAATAATTATAATCTCAATTTACATATTATTTTTAAATAACCCATTATCTATAGGATTAATAATTTTAATTCAAACCTTATTAACTTGTTTACTATCAGGTATACTAATTAAAACTTATTGATTTTCTTATATTTTATTTCTTACTTTCTTAGGAGGTTTATTAGTATTATTTATTTATGTTTCAAGAATTGCATCAAATGAAATATTTAAATCTATAATTAATTTAAAAAAAACATTTTTTATTTCATTATTATTAATAATATTAATTCAATTCATATTTATAAATAATATCTCATGAATAAATTTATCTATAAACTCAGATATAAATAATATTTCTCAAATAATTTTTTTTTTTAATAATGAAAATAAAATTAACTTAAGAAAATTGTATAATAATCAAACATTTTTAATTATAATAATATTAGTAATTTATTTATTTATTACATTAATTGCAGTAGTAAAAATTACTAATATTTTTTATGGTCCAATTCGATCATCTATTTAAAAAAAAAATTAATGATAAATAAATATATCTCTATTCGAAAAACCCATCCTATTTTAAAAATTATTAATGGATCATTAATTGACTTACCTTCACCATCTAATATTTCAGCATGATGAAATTTTGGATCATTACTAGCATTATGCTTAATTATTCAAATTTTAACAGGTTTATTTTTAACTATATATTATACAGCAAATATTGAAATAGCATTTTATAGAGTAAATTATATTTGTCGAAATGTAAATTATGGATGATTAATTCGAACTCTTCATGCTAATGGAGCCTCATTTTTTTTTATTTGTATTTATTTACATATTGGACGAAGAATTTATTATGAATCTTTCAATTTAAAATACACATGAATAGTAGGAGTAATTATTTTATTTTTATTGATAGCAACAGCATTTATAGGTTATGTTTTACCTTGAGGACAAATATCTTTTTGAGGAGCAACAGTTATTACTAATTTATTATCAGCTATTCCTTCATTAGGAATAAAAATTGTAACTTGAATTTGAGGAGGGTTTGCTGTAGATAATGCAACTTTAACTCGATTTTATACTTTTCATTTTTTATTACCATTCATTATTTTAATAATAACAATAATTCATCTATTATTCCTCCATCAAACAGGATCTAATAATCCTTTAGGATTAAATAGTAATTTAGATAAAATTCCTTTTCATCCATTTTTTACTTTTAAAGATTTAATTGGAGCTATTATTTTATTATTTTTATTATCTATTTTAACTTTAACTAATCCTTATTTATTAGGAGATCCTGATAATTTTATTCCAGCTAACCCTTTAGTAACACCAGTTCATATTCAACCAGAATGATATTTTTTATTTGCGTATGCAATTTTACGATCAATTCCAAATAAATTAGGAGGAGTAATTGCTTTAGTTATATCTATTTTAATTTTAATTATTCTTCCTTTTACATTTAATAAAAAAATTCAAGGAATTCAATTTTATCCTATTAATCAAATTATATTTTGATCAATAGTAACAATTGTTATTTTATTAACTTGAATTGGAGCCCGACCAGTGGAAGATCCTTATATTATTACAGGACAATTATTAACAATTTTTTATTTTTCATATTTCATTATTAACCCATTTATTAATAAATATTGAGATAATTTATTATTTAATTAAATTAATGAGCTTGTTATAAGCATTTGTTTTGAAAACTTAAGAAAGAATTATTATTTCTATTAATTTATACTAAAAAAAATTAAATTATAATAATAAAATTTTAAACCCTAAAAAAAATAATAAAAAATTTAAAGAAATTGGTAAATATCTTTTTCAAGCTAAATATATTAACTTATCATATCGATAACGAGGTAAGGTACCCCGAATTCAAATAAATAAAAAAGAAATAAAAGTTAATTTTAAATAAAATATTATTCTCAAATTAAAACCACCTAAATATATTAAAACAAATATCATACTCATAAATAAATTCTAGAATATTCTGCTAAAAAAATTAAAGCAAACCCTCCTCTTCTATACTCAATATTAAATCCAGAAACCAACTCTCTTTCACCTTCTGCAAAATCAAAAGGAGTACGATTAGTTTCAGCTATTCTAGATCTAATTCAACATAATCTTAAAGGAAATATTAAAAAAATAAATCAAATTAATTCTTGATAATAAAAAAATTTTAATAAATTAAAATCTATAATTATAATAATTCTAGATATTAAAATTAAAGCTAATCTAACTTCATAAGAAATAGTTTGAGCTACAGCTCGTAATCCCCCTAATAAAGCATAATTAGAATTAGAAGATCATCCAGCTACTATAACTGTATAAACCCCTAATCTTGTACAACATAAAAAAAACAAAATACCTAAATTAAATCTAATTAAATTAAAAAAATAAGGAATTAATAATCAAATTATTAAAGATAAAATAAATCTAATTACAGGAGAAAAATAATAACAAATATAATTAGAAAAATTAGGATATGTTTGTTCTTTAGTAAATAATTTAATAGCATCTGAAAAAGGTTGTAAAATACCTATAAATCCTACTTTATTAGGACCTTTACGAATTTGAATATAACCTAAAACTTTCCGCTCTAATAAAGTTAAATAAGCAACACCTACCAAAACTCCAACAATTAAAATTAATAATCCAATTATAATTATATAAATATCAAATACAAACAATACTATATATATAATTTAATTATATATTAATGAATTCTAAAATCATCACATTTTTCTGCCAAAATAGTTATATATATATATATTTATATATTATATACTATAAAATTATTAAAATTCATTAATATAAATTTAATTTAAATATTTAATCCTTTCGTACTAAAATATTTTAATTATTAAAAGATAGAAACCAACCTGGCTTACACCGGTTTGAACTCAGATCATGTAAGATTTTAATGATCGAACAGATCAAAAATTTTAAACTTCTGCATTTAAATTTTATCTTAATCCAACATCGAGGTCGCAAACTCTTTTTTTTATTTGAACTAAAAAAAAAAATTACGCTGTTATCCCTAAGGTAATTTTTTCTTATAATCAATAATATTGGATCATATAATCACTTATGTATGTCTTAATTTAAAAAAAGTTTTTCATATTTTTCTATCACCCCAATAAAATAAATAATTTAATTTTAATTTTAAGTTTAAAAAAAATCTTAATTAATTTATTTATAAAACTCTATAGGGTCTTCTCGTCTTTTTAAATTATTTTAACTTTTTAATTAAAAAATTAAATTCTAATTATAATCAAGAGACAGTTTATATTTCATCCAATCTTTCATACAAGTCATCAATTAAATGACTAATGATTATGCTACCTTTGTACAGTCAAATTACTGCAGCCCTTTAATTTTAAAATCAGTGGGCAGATTAGACTTTATATTATTTTCAAAAAGACATGTTTTTGATAAACAAGTGAATATAAATTTTTGCCGAATTCCTTTTAATTAATTTTTTTTAAAAATTATTATTTAAAAAATTTATATACTAATTTTATCATTATATTAAATTTTTTTTAATTAAAAAATTTTTTTTTATAAAAATATAAAATCTTATTAAATCTTATTTTAAATAAAATTATTTATAATAAATTAAAATTATTTAACAATATAAATTATATAAATTTTAATTATCTAATTTAAATATTTATATAAATTTAAATTAAAGCTTATCCCTTAAAATATAATATTATTTTATGAAAAAATTAATTAATTAATTTTTTCATAAAATAACAAAAAATTAAATTTTTTTCTAAAAAAACTAGATATATTTAAAAACGATTAACATTTCATTTCAAATTAATTATTTTAAATATTTATGCTACAATAACTTTATTAATTAATTATCTCTTTTAAATTCGAGAATTTTTTTTTAAAAATTTTTATTAATAAACTCTGATACACAAGATACATTAAATTAAAATTACTTTAAATTAATTTTTTTTTTATTTATTTCAAAATTCTTTTACAATACTAATTTACTATAAATTATTAAATTTTTTCAATAAAATTACTTTAACCCCCCTTTAAAATATTTTATTTAAAAATTTTTTTTTTATTTAATTCTTTTTTAATTTTTCCCCTCAAATTAATTAATTTTTAATATCTTTTCAATGTAAATGAAATACTTTAATTCAAGCTCTAATTTGTTCTTTCTAGAAACACTTTCCAGTACCTCTACTTTGTTACGACTTATTTCAATTTATTTTTATATGAAAGCGACGGGCAATATGTACATATTTTAATTTATAATCATTTTAATAAATTAAATAAAATTACATTTAAATCCACTTTCAATTAATTTTTACAAATTAATATCTATATAAATAAATTTATTGTAATCCATTATATTCTTAATTATAATCTGCATCTTGATCTGATTTAAATTTATATTATAATTTTTAAATATTAATTTTATTAAAAAATATTTTTTTAACAACGATATACAAAATTTTAAATTAAGTAAATTTATTCGTGGATTATCAATTATTAAACAGATTCCTCTAAATGAACTAAAATACCGCCAAATTATTTAAGTTTCAATAAATAATTATTTACTATTTTAGTACTTTAATTTTAAATTTTAATAATAGGGTATCTAATCCTAGTTTTTAACAAAATTTATTAAATCATAAATTAATATTTATATAAAATTTAAATAAATTAAAATTTCACCTAATAATTTAAAATTTTTATTATTTTATTAATTATTAATTAATTACTAATAAAATTTAATTTAATTTTTGTATAACCGCAACTGCTGGCACAAAATTTGTTATTAATTAAAATATTACTAAATCTTAATTTCTTAAATATTTAATATTAATTACTACTTATAAAATAAATTATTATTAAAATAATTTATAATTAACACTAAAATTTATATGTAAAATAAACTTAAAATAAAATTATAAAACTATAAAAAATTTATTTATATACAAATTTTTATAAATAGAATTTTTTTTTTTTTTTTTTATATTAAAATATTTATTATTAGTTATTAAATTTTAAATAATTTCTTCTTTTTTCTTTTCATAATATTATATATTAAACCTAAATTGGAAATTAAACAATTAATAATAATATAAATTATATTATATTAATATAATTAATCTTAATTTTTTCAATAATTTATTATATATATATATATATTAATATATTAAATTTTTAATATATATATATATATATATAAGATTAATTTATTATTTAAATCAATTACAAAACCATTTTTAATAAATTTACATATAATAATAATAAAAATATTAAAAATAAGCTAAAATTAAGCTTTTGGGTTCATACCCCAAATATAAAGGAAATACCTTTTTTTTAAAAATAAAGTGCCTGATTAAAGGATTATTCTGATAGGATAAATTAAGTAAATTATTTACCTTTATTATATTTTATAGAATTAAACTATATCTAATAATATCAAAAACTATTGTGCATCTTACACTAAAATATAAAAATTGAATTTTTAATTCTTTAGAGAAATAAATGTATTTCTTATTTTAAATTTTTTTTTTATTTAATTCTAATAAGATATTTTTTTATTTTATTCTATTTTTTAGAACTTTAATTTCCATTTCTTCTAATTCATGATTTGGATGTTGAATTGGTTTAGAAATTAATCTTTTAAGATTTATCCCCCTAATTTCTAATTCTAATAACTTATTATCAAATGAAGCATCCTTGAAGTATTTTTTAACTCAATCTATTGCTTCTATTAATTTTTTATTTACAATTTTAATTAAATTAATTTTTTTAAAAAATTTTGAAATAAATAATTTTATTTCTATTATAATGAATTCTTCAATACTTATAAAAATAGGAAGAACTCCTTTCCACTTTTGATTTCCTAATATTGTAGAAGGTTTATCATGATTAAATAATTTTATTTTAATAACTTGACAAAAAATTACACCTATAATTATTTTATCATATTATTTAAATAACAAATTTATTATTATTATTATTATTATAAATATTATAATTGGTGCTATTGGAGGATTAAATCAAACTTCATTACGGAAACTAATGGCTTTTTCTTCTATTAATAACTTAGGATGAATATTATCATCTATAATAATTAGTGAAACCATATGATTTTTTTATATTTTTTTATATTCATTTATAATTAGAATTATATGTTTTTTATTTTATATTTTAAATATATATTTTATTAATCAATTATTTATCAATAATATAAATTTTTTTATTAAAATTAATTTATTAATTAATTTTCTTTCTTTAGGAGGACTCCCCCCTTTTATTGGATTTTTCCCTAAATGAATTATTATTAATTTTTTAATTAATAATAATATATATTTATTAACTTTTATTTTTATTATAATAAGATTAATTATATTATTTTTTTATATTCGTATTAGTTATTCAGCTTTTATATTTAATTATTTAAAAATAAAATGATTTAAAATTTTTATTAAAAATAATTATTTTTTAATTATTAATTTATTTTCGTTTATTTCTTTATTTGGAATAATTTTTAGAACATTTTTTTTTTATTAAGGTTTTAAGTTAAATTAAACTAATAATCTTCAAAATTATTTATAAAGAAATTATTCTTTAAGCCTTAATAGAAATTTCTATTCCTTAAAATTTGCAATTTTATATCATTTTTGAATATAAAGCTAAATAATAAAAGAGAATTTTTCTCGTAAATAAATTTACAATTTATCGCTTAAACTCAGCCATTTTATTATTATTATTATTTAGCGAAAATGACTTTACTCAACAAATCATAAAGATATTGGAACATTATATTTTATTTTCGGAATTTGAGCAGGAATAGTAGGAACTTCATTAAGATTATTAATTCGAGCTGAATTAGGAAATCCTGGATCTTTAATTGGAGATGATCAAATTTATAATACTATTGTTACAGCTCATGCTTTTATTATAATTTTTTTTATAGTTATACCTATTATAATTGGTGGATTTGGTAATTGACTTGTCCCACTTATATTAGGAGCTCCTGATATAGCTTTCCCACGAATAAATAATATAAGTTTCTGACTTCTTCCCCCCTCTTTAACTTTACTTATTTCAAGTAGAATTGTAGAAAATGGAGCAGGAACAGGATGAACAGTGTACCCCCCACTTTCATCTAATATTGCACATGGTGGAAGATCTGTAGATTTAGCTATTTTTTCATTACATTTAGCTGGAATTTCTTCAATTCTAGGAGCTATTAATTTTATTACTACAATTATTAATATACGATTAAATAATTTATCTTTTGATCAAATACCTTTATTTATTTGAGCTGTAGGTATTACTGCATTTTTATTATTACTTTCATTACCTGTATTAGCTGGAGCAATTACTATACTTTTAACGGATCGAAATTTAAATACATCTTTTTTTGATCCTGCTGGAGGAGGTGATCCAATTTTATACCAACATTTATTTTGATTTTTTGGTCATCCAGAAGTTTATATTTTAATTTTACCAGGATTTGGAATAATTTCTCATATTATTTCTCAAGAAAGAGGAAAAAAAGAAACATTTGGTTGTTTAGGAATAATTTATGCAATATTAGCTATTGGATTATTAGGATTTATTGTTTGAGCTCATCATATATTTACAGTAGGTATAGATATTGATACTCGAGCTTATTTTACTTCAGCAACTATAATTATTGCTGTTCCAACTGGAATTAAAATTTTTAGTTGATTAGCTACATTTCATGGAACTCAAATTAATTATACACCTTCTATTTTATGAAGATTAGGATTTGTATTTTTATTTACTGTTGGAGGATTAACAGGAGTAATTTTATCTAATTCATCAATTGATATCACCCTTCATGATACTTATTATGTAGTCGCTCATTTTCATTATGTATTATCAATAGGAGCTGTATTTGCTATTTTAGGAGGTTTTATTCATTGATACCCTTTATTTACAGGTTTATCATTAAATCCTTATCTTTTAAAAATTCAATTTTTTATTATATTTATTGGAGTAAATATAACTTTTTTTCCTCAACATTTCTTAGGATTAGCTGGAATACCTCGACGATATTCAGATTATCCTGATTCTTATATTTCATGAAATGTTATTTCATCTTTAGGTTCTTATATTTCTTTACTAGCTATTATATTTATATTAATTATTATTTGAGAATCTCTAATTAATCAACGAATTGCTTTATTTACTTTAAATATATCATCTTCAATTGAATGATATCAAAATTTACCTCCTGCTGAACATTCATATAATGAACTTCCTATTTTAAGAAATTTCTTCTAATATGGCAGATTATATGTAATGGATTTAAACCCCATTTATAAAGGACTATCCTTTTTTTAGAAATTGCAACATGATCTAACCTTAATTTACAAAATGGAGCATCTCCTTTAATAGAACAAATTATTTTTTTTCATGATCATACTTTAATTATTTTAATTATAATTACAATTTTAGTAGGTTATTTAATAACAAGACTTTTATTTAATAAATATATTAATCGATTTTTATTAGAAGGACAAATAATTGAACTAATTTGAACTATTTTACCAGCAATTACTTTAATTTTTATTGCTCTACCTTCATTACGCTTATTATATTTACTAGATGAATTAAATAATCCTTTAATTACTTTAAAATCTATTGGACATCAATGATATTGAAGTTATGAATATTCAGATTTTCATAATATTGAATTTGATTCTTATATAATTCCATCTAATGAATTAAATCCTAGAAATTTTCGATTATTAGATGTAGATAATCGAATTATTCTACCTATAAATAATCAAATTCGAATTATAGTTACAGCTACAGATGTAATTCATTCTTGAACTGTACCTTCTCTAGGAGTAAAAGTTGATGCTAATCCAGGTCGTTTAAATCAAACTAATTTTTTTATTAATCGACCTGGTATTTTTTACGGTCAATGTTCCGAAATTTGTGGGGCAAATCACAGTTTTATACCTATTGTAATTGAAAGAATTTCAATTAAAAATTTTATTAATTGAATTAATAATTATTCCTCATTAGATGACTGAAAGCAAGTATTGGTCTCTTAAACCATTTTATAGTAAATTAGCATTTACTTCTAATGATATAAAGAATTAGTTAAAATATAACATAAATATGTCAAATTTAAATTATTACTTTTAATAATGTAATATTCTTTTATCCCACAAATAATACCAATTAATTGATTAATTTCTTTTTTTTTCTTTTTATTTATTTATTTAATTTTTAATATTATAAATTATTATATTTTTAATAAAAAAATCTTAAATAAAAATAATATTTTATCTATTAAATTAAAAAATTTTAATTGAAAATGATAAGTAACTTATTTTCAATTTTTGATCCTTCAACCAATTTATTTAATATTTCTTTTAATTGAATTAGAACAATCTTAGGGATTATATTCATTCCTTATTCATTTTGATTAATTCCAAATCGTCATTTTTACTTATGAAATTTTATTTTATTAAAACTTCATAATGAATTTAAAACCTTATTAAAAAATAATTATTTTCAAGGTTCTACTTTTATTTTTATTTCAATATTCTCATTTATTTTATTTAATAATTTTTTAGGATTATTTCCTTATATCTTTACTAGAACAAGTCATTTAACTTTATCTTTATCTATTTCATTACCATTATGATTAAGATTTATAATTTATGGATGAATTAATAATTCTCAACATATATTTATTCACATAATTCCTCAAGGAACTCCTTCTATTTTAATACCTTTTATAGTTTTAATTGAAACAATTAGAAATATTATTCGTCCAGGAACTTTAGCCGTACGACTAACTGCAAATATAATTGCTGGACATTTATTAATAACCTTATTAAGAGGAACAGGTCCAAATATACCTTATTATTTAATTATTATTTTAGTTATCGTTCAAATTTTATTATTAATTTTAGAATCAGCAGTTGCAATTATTCAGTCTTATGTAATTGCAATTTTAAGAACATTATATTCTAGAGAAGTAAATTAATGAAAACAAATTTTAATCATCCATTTCATTTAGTAGATTATAGACCATGACCTCTAACAGGAGCTATTGGAGTTATAATTCTTGTAACAGGAATAGTAAAATGATTCCATAATTTTAATATAAATTTATTAATCTTAGGTTATTTTATTATTATTTTAACAATATATCAATGATGACGAGATATTTGCCGAGAAGGAACCTTACAAGGTAAACACACAATTCTAGTTACCAAAGGACTCCGATGAGGAATAATTTTATTTATTGTATCTGAAATTTTTTTTTTTGTATCATTTTTTTGAGCATTTTTCCATAGAAGTCTTGCTCCTAATATTGAAATTGGAGCAATTTGACCTCCCACTAGAATTATCCCATTTAATCCATTTCAAATCCCATTATTAAATACAATTATTTTAATTAGATCAGGGGTATCTGTTACTTGAGCTCATCATGCTATTATAGAAAATAATAATTCACAAATAACTCAAGGATTATTTATTACAATTATTTTAGGAATTTATTTTACAATTCTTCAAGCATATGAATATTTAGAAGCACCTTTTACTATTGCCGATAGAATTTATGGGTCAACATTTTTTATAGCAACAGGATTTCATGGACTTCATGTAATTATTGGAACATTATTTTTATTAATTTGTTTAATTCGACATTTAAATAACCATTTTTCTAGAAATCATCATTTTGGATTTGAAGCAGCAGCTTGATATTGACATTTTGTAGATGTAGTATGATTATTCCTTTATATTTCAATTTATTGATGAGGAAACTAATTATTTATATAATATATTTAGTATATTTGACTTCCAATCAAAAAGTTTAATAATTTTAATATAAATAATTATTTTAATAATAAATATTTTTATTGTAATTATATTAATTTCTAACATCATAATATTTTTATCTATCATTTTATCAAAAAAAACTTTTTCAGATCGAGAAAAATGTTCACCATTTGAATGTGGGTTTGACCCTAAGTCATCAGCTCGAATTCCTTTTTCATTACATTTTTTTTTAATTACTGTAATTTTTTTAATTTTTGATGTTGAAATTGCACTTATTTTCCCAATTATTCCTTTATTTAAATTAGTAAATTTTATTTTTTGAACAAAAATTAGATTTTTTTTTATTTTTATTTTATTAATTGGTTTATATCACGAATGAAACCAAAATATATTAAATTGAACTAATTAGGATTATAGTTTATTAAAACATTTGATTTGCATTCAAAAAATATTATTATTATAATAATTTATCTTAAATAAGAAGCAATTTTGCATTTAATTTCGACTTAAAAGAAAGAGTTAATAATAACTCCTTATTTATTAATTGAAACCAAAAAGAGGTATATCACTGTTAATGATAAAATTGAATATTTATTCCAATTAAATCTAGAAATATAAAGATTAAAATTAAGCTGCTAACTTAATTTTTAGTGGTTAAATTCCATTAATATTTCTATTTATATAGTTTAACTTAAAACTTTACATTTTCATTGTAAAAATAAAAAAATATTTTTTATAAATATATTTAAAGATAAAAATTATCTCCTTAATATCTTCAATATTATACTCTAATTTATAAGCTATTTAAAT
>CAWLEM010000035.1:0-22014 GCA_963859965.1 Ceramica pisi | reverse complement strand
ACGTTCGTTCGGTTGGCAGCGCCGACTCCTCGAGACAAATGGGCGTGTCAGCCGCAGTCTCCCTCTGACGAGCGTAAATTGCTTTGATTTTCTAACAAATCCTCCCGAGAAACTGTTGCCGCTTTTATATTTAGATTGCTGGGATTAAACCTGTTTAGTTTCCTTGGAATGGGAATTCGTTGAGATGTTCCAATAATATTGGGAGTGGATTGAGGGTAAGCGGCAGTCGCATGGATTGATCGATCGATCTGCTTATTCATCCGTGATTGGGTCGGGTTTTGGATGGGTGACCATACAAGTGCTGATAGACATGAGCATTCAGTTGTAACAGAATATCGAGCATTTTGTCGATCTGAACAACGAACAGAGCCAAACATAGAGCCAATCATTGCTCCGTACAGTTTCAAGATCATTCTAGCTAACGTATTCTTTACGAAAATGCCAAACAACAATGTCAAAATTGATCGGCTCGGCAAAGAGCCCGAAGGATATTAACTGAAGTTCGCTAGAATTCTCGTAACTCGTAACCATGATTTTGTAAAATGGTGTTACTTGCACGTTCTTCTCCATAGGATCTACTCTTGGCAACGTGCAATTGCTGCGCTTGGAGATGGGGTCGGTGAGTATGTTTTAGGTACTGCACAACGACTTCCTGCTCTTGTCGCTAGCGACAGAATTTGCTTCATCGATTTGACTGACAGACCTTGACTAATCAAAAGTGTTTCGGAAAGAGACACTGAGGTTCGATAAGCCGCTGATAGACTTGAGCACGTTCCAATGAGTTAGATCCTATGGAGAAGAACGTGCAAGAAACTCCATGGACACTCTTTTAAACCAGATATCAGTGTTTACAAAATCAAGGTTACGAAAGGTTATGAAATAATTTATGGGTGAAATTATACAATGCAAAAGAGAATGAGTCTGCATATTGTCTCTAAATCCAGACAATCCAAGTTTAAGTTACGGATGTTATGAATTGATTGAAAAGTTGATTTCTACAGACACACATACGATCGATGCAAGTTAATTCAAAGCTTGTTAAAAAGCCGGTCAAGTGTGAGTCTGCCTCTCAAACAAAGGGTCCCGTACCATAGACAGAACAAAAAACAGTTTGCTTGTAATTAACCCTCTTATTAATTTAATTAAGCTTATAATATTGTTTGTTGTTATTTATTTTAAGAAAAGATAAGAAAATATTTCTCTATTTGTTTAAACATTGTATGCATACAAGAGCATGTAAGATATTACACAGTTTAAGTCCAGTTATGTTTCGCCGTAAGTATCAGCGTACAAATATTTCCATGCCATTTAAAGAAATAACAATTTGAGAAAATCGAAAAATGTCCTAAAACATTCACTTGCAAGGATTATAATTATTCTTTCAAAAATATAATGTAACAAAGTCAAAATAGTAATCAGTTATAATATCAAAATAGTAATAAAGTATAAAGTCAAACATACTAAAAAACATACTATTATGTTATACATGTCACAATTATTAATTAGATATAATAATAGTATGTCCAGAAAAGGTGATTTTTCCTTTTTTTTTTCTATATTTTAATAAGTACACTCACAGACTACAGACTAAGACAATTCAGCATAGCTATGACAATATACAGTACAATAAATCTGAAGTCCAATTATTACTGTACACAGCGTTTAATATCTAATGTGCAAATTATAGCGGCAATAGGTAGACACACTTCGTGAAATTTCAATAGTCTAACGATTACGGTTGTTTTTAAGGCTCCATAGGCAAATGGCAAAAACGGAACCCTTATTGCAATATACAACCCAAGAGTGATTTATTTGCAAGCAAAAAATGCACTCTTTGGTTGAGCACGGAAAAGAAACCGCGGTAATAGTTCGTTGGTAATAAATTATCTGACCCGCGCAACTTCGTCTGCGTCACATTTTCCATTAACGATCCGCTCCTATTTGTCTTAGCGTGATAATATATATCCTACAGCCTTCATCGATAAATGTGCTATCTAACACTGAAATAAATTTTCAAATCGGACCAGTAGTTCCTGATATTAGCGGGTTTAATAAAGAAACAAAGAAACTCTTCAGCTTAATAATATTAGTATAGATTCAGGCGTTTCGATTTACCAATAGCTACCTATAGCGCGCTTTAAATAGAGCACTTGGTTTTTATATGGATTGGTACCAGTACTGGCAGGGATAACACAGTAGGATTTTATTCACGCTTGTTAGTGGAACAAAAATATTGCTTTTACTTCTTGAGCGAGTTGCAGGAACTTACGGGTCATGACGAATCGATACCGTTTAAAATTTTATACCGGGGACAGAACGATGGCTGTCTGTGATTATATGTCTGTTAGTAAAAAGGCTTTTTTTGTTTTACAGGCAAAGCGTGTAACCCTACCTTATAGACTTCCTCAAAGCATCCCCTTTATAGAAATTGTTTTAGGGACATATTCGTAGAATGGTTTTTATGAATTCGCATAGTCGCATCGTGTCTGCTGAACATGAAGCTCCTACACAAAGGTGCGACGTTACAAAAATATATTTATCCTGCCTAACCTTATACCAACTATATCGGGGTCGGTTTTCAATCAAACCAGATTCACCTGAATACTAGTATTTTATGTAGAGCGCCTCCACAACCGAGAAAATGTGTAACACGGTATTTCTCGGTAAGATTGCTGTCAGATATTCTGATTTATAACAATCCTTTACGGCTGCAAAATACGTACAAATGAGAGCAGGTAGGTTTTTAGAAGATCGTGGCTAATTAATAACAGCTGAGTCACCCGCGTCCGTAGAAGAATACCCTTCAGCGAATCCCTACACGTGGTCCCCGAGTGGTGCTAAATAGGTGACACTAACCGCCTCCGTGGTCTAGTGGTTATACCACCTGATTCAGACCCAGAGGTCCCGGGTTCGATTCCCAGCGGGGGCAAATTTTTTGCTCGGTTTGGTTGGTGGTAGGACTTGTTCTAAGTCCGCCTGGCAAGCTACCACCGTCATGTCTAAGTCTGTCGCCAGAACAACAATGTTAACAGCATTGTTGTGTTCCGGCAGTTAGAGGTATGATAGCCAGTTCCTCTGTGTAAGAGGATTCCGGGTGAAACTCGCTTCCATCTTCGGCCCAATCATCACTTTCCATCAGGTGAGATTTGGCCCAAGAGTTTCCCCGTTTTGTATAAAAAAAAACAACACTTGCCGAGGTTAGTCTGTGGATGGTGGACTATCTATCTTATTATACCAAGATTCCTCCTCGAAAAGCACGTTAAGCCATTGGTCCTGAATCGTATTTAGCCACGAGCTTCTAAAAACTTATCACTACATATTATAAAACACTATTATATAACTGATGCCCGCGGCTTCGCCTGCTTGACAAATTATAATATATTTACACCTTTTTCGAAAACCACCCCATTTATTGGCGAAAACAGCATGGAAATTAGTGCAGTAGTTTTTGAGTTTATCGGGAACAGACAGACAGACGCGGCGGAAGACTTTGTTTTATGATATGTAGTGATAGTGATGGTTACTGCACCACTGTCGCACTGTCACGCCGGTCTGTGGGACCTTTACTCGTAGGTAACCTTTACGTTTTTGAAGACGTAGTTTGTATGTACCTTCTTCGTATACCCTTATCGAAATAAGGTATGAGGGAAACATTTTTATCAAGTGTAATTCCAGTTAATATTTTCTTTAGGTACATTGTTTTAAGAAAAGATGTATTTTTCTTAAGAAAAATAAGTTTCTGTGAGTAGTTGAGTTAATGTTATATCTATCTATGTACAAAGTGTTTCTTTTGAAATTCTATAACATATATAAAAGTAATACAAAAAGTTCAAGATTAAGTGTTACAATAACACAAAGTTTCAAAGACCATGCTAACAATTTTTTTTTGTGTGACTCTCGATGTGTGTATCTAAGTTTTATTGAAATGTACGAGTTCAATTATTTACATTCTAATCAATCATTTATATTTACGCTAAGAAAATAAATAAACGCAAAATTACCTACTTTTAGTACCGCACAATGAAAATTAAACTACTCATAAGTATGTCCATCCCAACACTGCAAAAGCATTTAAAGTTTAAAGCTTCATCCAGCTCCAAATGACACAGAGTTAAAATGGACTTTAATTCCCGGAGTTACAGTGCAAATTACGTTGAGAGTTAATCTAATTAGTGTGCGTGCAGAACTAAATGATACTTGGCACGAATGGGCTTTGGTTGGCGCTTTCACACCGTGTTCTAGTACCAAGGTACTTATTAGGTAGCCTATTTATAATAAAGCAATGTGTGTTGGCACGGACCATGGGAGAATAAGTTGAGTAGAAGTTAAATTATTAATTAGTTGAAATTACACACTGAAGCTGAAGAAAAATCATAACTCAGTCATCATCATGTACCTGATAAGCTCGTGGCTAAATAATAACAGCCGCAAAGGTCGATCTTCAAGGTTAAGCAACGCTTGCCGAGGCTGGTCTGTGGATGGGTAACCACCTTAACATACCGAGTTTCCTCCTTGCCTCGGAAAGCACGCTAAGCCGTTGGTCCCGGCTTTGGAGATTTTTGACAGTAAGAAGACAGCAAATTCCAATCCTTGCCAAGGAGTACGGTGTTACCCAGTTGATGGGTTGTGGAGGTCTGGTAGGCAGCCGCTTCACGTAAAATACTGGTATTCAGGTGAATCCGGTGTGACTGAAAGCCGACCCCAATATAGTTTGGAAAAGGCTAGGCAGATGATGAATCATCATCATTTACCGACTACCAAAAGGAGTCCGTTTTAGATATCCCCTATTTTCCGAGGTGCGTCCGTACCTGTAACCAACCACCTATAGCTTTTGGGCATGGAGTTGACGTCAAGTCCAACTTCAGTTCAACCATCGGGTCAAAAGCACTGACTGCAGCCAAGAAGCTGAGCATTCTAAAGAGATTAAGGCGATACTTCACATCTGGACAGCTTTTGAGTCTGTACAAATCATAGGTCCGTTCCTGTATCGAGTATTGCAGCCACTTATGACTTTTGACGACACGGTTGGCGCAGTGGTTGAGCGACCGACTGCTGCGCTGCGTGTCGCGGGTTCGATTCCCGCACGGAACAAATATTTGTAAGACCTACATGTATTTGTTCTGAGTCTGGGTGTTTTTCTATCTATAATATGTATGTATTTACAAAAAAAAAAATGTATATAAGTAGTTTATCAGCCATATCGTTACCATAACACAAGCATTAGGTTGCTTAGCTTGGGACTATATGGCGTTGTGTGAAATGTCCAAGGATATTATTATTATTATTATTATTATTATTACTTATGGGATGGCTCGGCAAAATACCAGCTTACTGTATTGGACTCGTTGGAACGCAAAGCAAAAAGGTTTATAGGTGACGAGACGTTGGTGGCTATGCTTCACAGCCTAGCTCATCGGCGTACTGTTGCCTGTCTGTCGGTCTTCTACAGACTGTACTTGTTGGGTGTGCGCAGGAACTCCACGACCTAATCCAAAAATCGCCATTTTTACTAATATAACATAATGGGCATACCTTTGTCATATTTATCTCACCTGCATTACAGAAATGTTAGGTGATGATGCGGTCTAAGATAAAGCACGCTTGCCTTGAAGTAACCTATTCACTCTGGACTTAAAGACTCCCAGATTATATTTATCAGGAAACACAGACTCAGGCAGGGAATTCCACTCCTTAGCTGTACAAACTATGAATGTATTCCTATAACGTTTTGTGTGTATAGGTGGGATATCCACCATATACAGGTGGCGTGTCGCCGTACGTCTTGTGGGTCGATGATGGAACGGGCTTGTTGGAATTAAGTTATGCAATTCCGTCGCACATTCCCATAAATACAACCGATACAAAACCGACAGGCCAGCAACTCGGCGTCGATGCTCAAGACTGGAGCTTCGATTGGACGAGCCTATCATTGCCGATGATCCTCTTGGCTCGGAATTTTAATTTATAAAAGCCGGGTACTCACTAGCGAGCCGTAACTGTAACCGTTGCATGTACTGTAATCAAAAAACACAGTGTGTACGTGGTTCGCAAACCTGCTGCGAGCGGTACGCGTGTGGCTTGCAGCGACCCGACGTTTACAACGTACTCATTTCTAAACCCGTAATTGTAAAAAGCGTACACACTAGAACCTCGTTACTGTATCACATAAGTTACGGTTACAGCTCGCTAATGAGTACCCGGCTTTAAATAATTAAAATTTATTTACTACCGGAGTACCATCCGTACTTGGTCGATATCCCTACTAGTCGTAGTCACAGATTCTTCTCCATATTTATTATGCGCACAGCAAAAGCGTGGAACTGTCTGCCAGCCTCTGTGTTCCCTGCCACATTTAACCCGTCTGCATTCAATATATCATATCATAAACATAAATATCATAGACTGGGTAGTTGACGGGAGCGAAGTCGCGGGGGACAGCTAGTTTATCATATATTTTTATACATCCGCCAAAATTTCAAAAGTAATAAAAACTACTGAACACAAATAGCGTTTCGTCGAGATTTAGATTTTTAGATTCGTACATACATTCCCTGTCAGGGTTGCAAAATTTGTTCGAAAGAGTCACCGCGTCCCTGGATCGCAAAGGGCATTAGGAGGAACACGGATAGGTTTTAATCAGTAAGAGTCTGACACTCCCTTCTGCTTCACTAAAGGCAGAAGGAGTCATTTGATGATTTCCCATCCTTAAAAAAAAAACACATTTCCGCTTCGTTAACCTTTTTTAAATTGTTTTTTTTTTTTTTTTTTTTTTTTATTTAGGTTAACTAACAACTGTTTACAACAGTTCATTAACAGCTTGTCATTACTGTAGGATACAATTGCGGGTGCAACAATCAATAATAGGTTAACACCGCTAGCACAAAAAACAGTGGTAAAATTATTAGTTATTAAATTAAAACCGATTCATGAAAATACAAGTGAATAAGATAAGAACATTGAATTAATAAATTAAATAAATTTGATTACGAGTGATAAAAATTAAATAATAATTCATATAAAAATTAGATTATAAATTAGACTAAAATTAAATAAATTACATTGAATGTTTAACCGGTCACAACAATAAAAAAAAATAATCAAAAACAATAAATAATTTTACAAAATTTTTTAAACAATAAAAAATAAGTTTTTGCTGGGTACAGTCAGCGTCCAAAAGTTACCCAACCCATTTTGGACGCTCTTTTTATCATCTCACTTTCCCAGAGGTGGGTATCATTTTTCTATTGTATGTAAATTCCTGGGCACGCCCTGTAGCCTACATTTCGATGGATTTTAAAGGTATTGAAATAAATCTTGACACCCTAATAAAACCATGGACGTGAAACGTGTTGAATACGAACATTGTTATACCCACACATATACAGTCACGACAAAAAGTCTGTCTCACATGAAACAACGTCATGATCTAAGTATGTCATAGAATAATTAAGTTTTTTGAAAACATTAATTAGTTTGAAATTTGAATACAGTAAGGTTGGAAACAAGCCAACATTTTGGTAATTGTTTCCATTTATAGGTTTGAATAATAAATGAGGTAGGTAATCACTGTATAAACTGGTGTAAACGTTACATAGCAGTTTTGAAATTTCAGGATAATCTGATATCCGACACTAGAGAACGAAGCCGTCGTATTTGATACAAAATTACAAGCGATACGATTACGCGATGGCATAGAAGTGCTATTGTGGCAGGAAATCAAAGGCGTCTACATTTATATTAACCCAATAGGGGTGAAACATTTTAATTTTTGTTTCACATTACATACGTCTGTACAGTGTTCGTATAGAGTGTTGTGTTGTACCAACCAGCAGATATTGAAGCGTATCACTGATCAAGCTTGTGGCTAAATAACAACGGCTGCACAGTTCGATCTTCAAGGTTAAGCAACGCTTGCCGAGGTTGGTCTGTGGATGGGTGACCATCTTATCATACCCACTTTCCTCCGTGCCTCGAAAAGCACGTTAAGCTGTTGGTCCCAGCTGTCATGACACCAGTCTTGCCAAGGAGTACCGTGCTACCCAGTGAATGGGTTGTGGAGGTCTGGTAGGTAGCGGCTCCACGTAAAATACTGGTATTCAGTTGCATGCGGTTTGACTGGAAGCCGACCCCAATATAGTTGGGAAAAGGCTAGGCAGATGATGATGAACGTAAGTCTGTATAGTGTTCGTATAGTGTGTTGGTACTTAGTAGTACCTACCAGGAGAAGCGTATCATTGATCTAGCAGTCCTTCTCTCTTCTAACCTACCTCAGAGTTGAGTAGTACACAAAGGATTCATTTTTAACCGACTTCCCAAAAAGGAGGAGGTTATCAATTCGGTTGTACGTTTTTTTTTTTTTTAATGTTTGTTACCTCATAGCTCCGACAATTATGAACCGATTTGAAAAGTTTTTGTTTTATCTGAAAGGATATACTTGCAGACTGGTCCCATTTAAATCATATCAAAATCGGTTACGAACTTTGGATTTTAAATCGAAATAGCTGGAATTTGACTATTTTGATGATTTTTTGATAATCGAAATTGCGTATTTTGCTTTTCTGCGATTTTGCAGTGGTGTTGTTTGGTAAGGGGCACCACTAAAAAGTGAAAAATAAAAAACTTTTTTTACAAAAAAATACAACCGACTTCCAAAAAAAACACTACAAAATAAAAAATAACTTTAATTTCGGAAGTCGGTGTTTTTGTTAGTTTCTTCGTATTTTGACACCGACTTACGAAATTAAAGTTATTTTTTACTTTGTAGTGTTTTTTTTAGGGTTCCAAACATCCGTGAAAATCGTAACTTTAGGATCGCTCGAGTGTCTGTCTGTCTGTCAAGTTGCTGAGCCAGTTTAGTACACTCTTTCATAATATGTTATATTATTTTGACGTCCTAAGAATGTCGTCAAGGTATTATAGAATCGATATTTCGAGTAATTCATGTTGATAACATCTATAATATAAAAGCTAGTATGACATGGAAACATTTCATAAATAATTCACTGCCAATAGGACCACTTAACTCACAATTTGAACAACAATCCTTTTGAAGAAACATTAGCGTTCTACTAATTCATTTTTGTGATGAATAATCGAGGAAGTGTTTACTGTGCGTACTCGGAGTTTATTTTGTAATGGAATCTGATTAACGATTTCATGTAGGTAGTCTGATTGTCACATGGAGACGATGCAGTAAACAATATTTATCGTTATCATACTCAGCCCAACATCGAGCTCATGGCTAAATAATAACAGCCACACAGGTTGATCTTCAAGGTTAAGCAGCGCTTGCCGAGGTTGGTCGGTGGACGGGTGACCATCTTAACATACCGAGTTTCCTCCGTGCCTCGGAAAGCACGTTAAGCTATTGGTCCCGGCTGTCACTAGGAGATCATTGGCAGTCGTTACGGATACTCAGAAGCAAGAAAATCTGACAACAGTCTTGCCAAGGAGTACCGTGTAACCTGGTTAATGGGTTGTGGAGGTCTGGTAGTCATCCGCTCCACGTAAAATACCGGTATTCAGCTGAATCCAGTTTGACTGTAAGCCGACTCCAACATAGTTGGGAAAAGGCTAGGTATATGATGATACTCAGCCCAACATCGCCCACTGCTGGTTCCCTCTTTTCCCGTGGCAACCAACGTTCTTATGCCACCCACATCCAGGTGTTAACCGCAATAGCAATAATGCCGCCAGCCCATACTCTCGCTGCCGGTCACCGCTTCCCTGGAACGCAAAGGGCACTGGGAGGAACATGGAGGGGTGAAGAGCCCAGAGCGGAAAGAGTCATTTGAATTTTCTAACTAAAAAAAAACTATTTACAATAAAATACAACCGACTTCCAAAAAAAAAAACACTACAAAGTAAAAAAAATAACTTTTATTTCGGAAGTCGGTGTTTTTGTTAGTTTCTTCGTATTTTGACACCGACTTCCGAAATTAAAGTTATTTTTTTTACTTTTTAGTTTTTTTTTTTGGAAGTGGTTTGTATTTTTTTTTGTAATAAGTTGTTTTTACAAGAATTTTTCAAATCGTTTCATAATTGTCGGAGTTATGAGGTAACAAACATAAAAAAAACATACAACCGAATTGATAACCTCCTCCTTTTTGGGAAAACGGTTAAAAAAAAGGATTGGAAGAAAGAGTTTTGGTTGACCTGCCGCGAGATGGACTGACGGCATCGGTTACTCAAAACTTCACCTATCATCAAAGAGTCTTGCCATGTGTGAAATATTATCTTGGGTTCCATTACCTATGCAGATAGCACAATATTCGGTCAGTACAGCAAATATTGTGTAAGTGTGTTGCAATTCCAGAAACCACCTGATATATGTATAATATCTCTTATTTCCTGTAATAACACCAACATAAAGTAGGTACCATACACAAAATGCAGTACTACATAAGAAAGAAATATGGTGATTATACTACTTCTTTTCAGCTTGAACACAAATCTGGTGACGGGCGGGCGTTTTGGGGGACGGTTTGTCGCAAACCAAAAAGTGGAAAGCAAAATATCAACTTTATAAACAAAATATTAATGGGTTTTAAACATATCTATTCGGTATCATTACTTTCCCAGACAACTCTCTCACAAAATGGTTCCTTAAGAAAAGTGATTGTGAGATGTGGGTTAAATGGACCGCTAATTGGGTCCCTTTCAATCCAAGGCGACATCGTGGTAGAGCAAGACGATGAATTGACGAACTCGACTCGTGCTTTAAAAACTGACCTACTATGGCAGAGTACAAATGTGTGTGTTAAAGAGAGAGGGAGACTAGATAAGATTACATTTTACAAAGTACCCACTAACTAAAATCCTGTCAGTGAACATTTCAATTTAGTACTTCAAGAGCAGGATAACGGGTGCTGGGTATCGCGATTGTTTATCGGAGACAGTCCAGAAATTTCACTAATTTGTTGCACCGCCCGGCGCGGCGTATCGTAAAGTCCGTAGGTAGGTACGTAAATCTGGGGTGGGCCAATGTGCGAGTTCCGTCACGGTGCTCTGGCTCTCCGAATAAGATGTTAGGGTCGCTATAATGAAAAAATGCTGATTCACAATGTTATTTGATTTTATATATACCTGATCGGTGTCAGTAACTTTCCCAAGCAACTCCTTGCTAATATAATTCCCAGTTTACACTAATTACCCACTAACGAAAAACTTGTTAGCGAAGGTTTCAATTTATTTCATCGAGAGCAGGATTACGGGTGCACCTTATCGCAACTGTTTATCGGACACAATCCAGCAATTCCACTAATTTGTTGCACCGCCCGGGCGGCGTATCGTAAAGTCCGTAGGTAGGTACGTAAATCCGGGGTGAGCCAATGTGTGGGTTCCGTCACGGTGCTCTGGCTCTCCGAATGAGGCGATTGGGTCGGTATAATGTTGATTATTGACTAGGATGCATCTGACTGGTCCCTCAACGTTTGCGTTGTGTAAAGTGTTATGCCGTAATTAAGGACGAAAGAGCAAATTACGCGATTGAAAAAATGTTCTAGTAGATTTTTATTGTTGACTTTTCCTTTGTGCAAATAGATGATTTACTTGCCGCCATAGTTAACTTACAAGTTTAGTACGAAAATGTATTCAAAAAGCATGGTACAATTTTAGGGTTCCGTACCTCAAAAGGAAAAAAAAATGACCCCTTATTGGATCACTTTGTTGTCCGTCTCTCAGTCTGTCTGCCAAGACCCTTTATCTCGAGAACGCGTAGAGGTACCGAGTTGAAATTAAAACAATACACTCAGCTCCCATATAGTCCCGTGAAGCTGTGATAAAACTAATCGACTCTGCGCCAGTGTGCATTGAGCCTAAGAGAATCAAAACTTACAGGGTATTATCCGTTGATCTAAAACTATGAAAGGATAATGTCCAGATTTGCCCTGTATAATAAAAGTATTGGACATACACGATACTTAATTGTCTGTTTTAATATAGGTATAAGTTGCAAATACTTTTGTAAAACGGACTAGCTTCATGCCAAAATGAACAATAAAAGTGTTTTACGCAACTAATAACATTAATCGCCGTCATCTTTGCGAAACGTCTTGTCGTTTGATTTTGAGTTTACATGAAATTAAAATCTCTGTTTTGTTTCTTATTCTAACATAGTAAGTTAATGTAGGACTGTAGGTTTAAAAAAATAACTTACTACCTAATCGGTATGGCTGGTTTCATAGTCACGCGTTTGAACAGCGCCGCGCCTGTCCAGAAGAATTTGTTTGCAAATTCACTAGATAGAAGTCGCGTTTTGTACTCACGCCATTCAAACGTGCGCCGTTTCTATGTTTACATAAATACACACATGTTTTATCTCATTCCAAAACCAATGCTAAGAAAACAGGTATTTAAGTTAATTAGATTCTATGCATTTAAACGTTGCACCTACATACATAAGCTTTAGAAAAAAACTACAAAGGTACCTAATTATCTAAGTAGGTAATTAAAATAGCTAAATCAATTATGATATTTTTTTCAGTTTTACTCAGAGCAATGAAAAGCTATACTACTATAATATTCGTTAATTATGGTTCGGTTATTAAAACAAAATCTGATACTTTTTTTAAAATATGTCTATTCTGCAGCTAGTCTGGTTTGAAAATAAGATCTTATAGGAGTTTCCTAATGATCAACAATACAACACATCATTTTGTAATGCTCTTGGTTCCAGGGCGAACAATGTATGGGCGAAGAGCAATGTCCTTTGGAAAATAATACCATCTTATACTACAAGTGCCTATTAGGAAAAGTCTGAAAACTAAAATATCGTGATATGTAGTAACAAATTTGCATGGAACCCTTCAGTGGGGCCGGTTTTTTTTAATATATTCTCAATTACTCTCCAGATTGAGGAATTTGCTAGTAATGTTGTACTTTGACAGTTAAGTTTAAATTAATGGAATCAAGTCTTAATTTTAACGTGATAATTTTTAAACTAAACTCTGTAGCGTTCCTATAATTCAGATAGATATAAATCCGTCTTAAATGGAGGTCACCTATTTTAATTAACCGAAAAAAGAAGACATCGTCTCCTAATAAAGAATCTCTCAATCAACCTAACTACGAAACCACAAGACACCTCACCCCATTACCCTCAATTTCAGTAACAGATGTAGTGCGTAGACACGCGGAACCAATTTACGCAGAATTTACGCAGAGTTTACGCAGTCTCTGGTAGTATCGTTTGATATCTGTGTACACTGACTGAAGGAGGGCTGAAGCTTTCAGCGCCGGCAAACAAATGAGGCTGTCAACCGCAGGTGCGTCTTTGCCGTGACGTGCGTTCACGTAACGAATTTTCACGTAATTCTTAAGGATTGTGACACACTGCTTAGTTGCGATGAAAGAAGGTCACGCCATTATTTTGGGAGACAAGTGATCTGTACTTTGCTCGGATAGTCGTTTGTAGTAGGCATAATTTAGACAGAAGTCTTGTAGGAACAATGTATAATTTTGGGTTGGCTAATCTATCTATACTATATAAGATACTAGCTGACCCATGCAACGTCGTCTGCGTAACACTTTTTCATTACTGCTCTGCTTCTATTGGTCTTAGCGTGATGATATATAGCCTATAGCCTTCCTTGATAAATGGGCTATCCAACGCAAAAATATTTTTTCAATTCGAGCCGGTAGTTCCTGAGATTAGCGCGTTCAACCAAACAAACAAACAAACTCTTTTGCTTTGTAATATTATATAGTATCGATAATAATATTATAAAGCTGAAGAGTTTGTTTGTTTGCTTGAAGGCGCTAATCTTAGGATTACGGGTCCGATTTGGAAAATTAATTCAGTGTTAGATAGCCCATTTATCGAGAAAGTCTACAGGCTATATAACATCACGTTACGACCAATAGGAGCAGAACATTTATGAATACCGTGACGCAGGTGAAGTTGCGGGAGAAAGCTAGTTTTAATTTGTACAAATAATTTACGACCATGGTTGAATTGTGAAAAAAACTGACTAAAGCAGGGAGTTATACATTCATATCCGAGCATAAACGTATAGCATGGAATCTGTACATAGTCCTTTTTTTTTAGGGGTGCGAAATCATCAAATGACTTCTCCCGCTCTGGGCGGAGCGAGAGGGAGTGTCAGACTTCTACTGACTAAAACCCATCCATGTTCCTTCAGTGCCCTTTGTGTTCCGGAGCCACGGTATATCTTTCGAATAGTCCCGTGACTCCGGCAGGCGTCGGCTCTCTCTGTACATAGTCCTGCCAGTCGATTCTATAAACATATATGTCAGAGGGAAAGTTTGGGTGAAGTGATCACAAAGTGAGTGATTCCACCTTGATTATATGGATTGACAGCTCACTTCGAGGTCACTTCACCCAAGCTTTCACTTCGACATGTTTACAGAATCGCACTGAGAGTCGCTTCCATGCTGGTTAATATCAGTTAGATTTTATATTATTGAAAAAATCTGCAGTATTTTACTTTCAATCGTATTAAACTGTTTCTTTTGTTTCTATCAATTCAAATATTTTCTTATAAACTAATACCATATCTATTTAGAAAAAGGCTATATCAATATTTCATTATGTTAAAACCATTGTTATTAAAACAATGAAAGTACTCATTTCGATACAATTTACATAAGCGATAACGATGGCCGTACTAATTATGTCATAAATCAATAGTTAACATATTGGTAGACATAATGTTTACAATCATTTATGTACCATAATAATAAACACGTGTTACGAGATACTATCAAAACATATATAATTATTACTTTCATATTTCTCTTTGAAGTTCAAACATTCATTGTGACATCATACAGTCATAATTTGTTGTGCATAATTATGTTTGGTTATTATGTTTTAATTGCAATGTCTAAATATTTTGAAGGGTTGTATTAATGGTTTTGCAAGCAACTTCTTACCCGCATATCTCGTTTCCTCTTTTTAACTAGAATTTCGGGAAAGCCTCTCTTACCGTTGTATCAAAACTTCCCAAGGAACCTGTGTGCCAAATTTCAGCGTCCTACGACCAGCAATTCTCTGGCAGTCACTCAATCTGTCAGTAATGATTTTTTTATAAATAAATACATATAGTATACTTGATAATAAATGTATTGAATAGCAAGAAAACCAAATACAACAAAGAAATACGAATATACAAAAAGATGCCAAGAAACAAAATAAACAAGAAACCTTTGAACCAACCACCAACAATGAAACTATAATTATTCTTCTTTTTAGATAGAACACGTTTCTGTGGAAAAGCTACCTAAATTCTTGGTAAAGGCTTATCTTGAAAAGGCTTATCTTGTTTACAAAAAAGCTTGTTTTCTAACACATAATACAGAATAGACACGTAATAGAACTTATATAACGTCATAGTCTGTCACCGAAAACATTTGTCAAAAAGTCCGAAATAAACAGTTAAAATATCAGTATTTTGTGTGGAGCGGCTGCCTACCAGACCTCCCCAACCCATTAACTGGGTAACACGGTTCTTCTTGGCAAGACTGGAGTCAGATCTACTGGCTTCTGACAGTACGTAACGACTGCCATGATCTACAAATGACAGTCGGAACCAACGGCTTACTGTGCTTTCCGAGACACACAGGAAACTCGATATGTTAAGATGTTCACCCATTCGCAGACCAACCTTGCGTATTTCTATTACAAAAAATAATAAAAATTAAGTTAATAATAAAAGGGCTCCCACACAAGAAACATTTTTTTTGGTTTATGATATGGAATTCTTTGTGTGAGAGCCTGACACGCACTTGGCCGTTTTTATAAAGACGTGATTACACTGACACTTATAACTTCATCATCCATCCATAAGTTATTGCTACAAAAGAAGCAGTGTGTCCCCACCCCAACCTAACTTAATTGACACTGTCTGGTTCCCGTCATGTTGGTACATAAGTAATTAATGACTTCAATAGTAATTCTGCGTTTATTTCTCAAGTTATATAATACGAAGGCATCAAGCTTGCGTGTTTCGTCTTAAATTAATTCGTAACCTGAATAATTTCTGCGTATTTCGGCGCGGAGTTCACCTTGGTTTGTTTTAAATGAAAGCTCAGTATGATAAAATATTTTCTAAAGCCGACTAGGCATGGTCATCCCATCGCCTTTATAATTTTGTTCAAATTTGCGACACGACCATCAATGATAGTATCGTGCACTGTAGATCACACTTACACAAAATAATATGCCTTGAAACAAAACCGTCTCATGTCCCTTTTACACAAAAATCGAATTTTTATTGAAGTATATATAATATTAATATATATAATATATCCTTGCACATTTCACACAAGGCCATATAGTCCCAAGCTAAGCAACCTAATGCTTGTGTTATAGTAACGAGATGGCCGATAAACTACTTACATACATTTTTTTTTTGTAAATACATACATATTATAGATAGAAAAACACCCAAAAGTGATGTTCACAAGACTAAGGATGTAACAAAAAAAGTCTAAATATTTATTCAGAATTTTTTCGCTACATCCTCAGTGATCTGAATTCGATTTCAGTGATCGATTTCGAAAATTTTAACTTTATTAACTCTGTTGCACAAAGTCATACGACACACAGTTTCGACTAAAATAAAACATGAGTTTTTACATGTCTTTTAATTTTGGTTATTTTACTGACCCACTGCTTAGGCTAAAGTCTCCTCCAAGTCCATTCAGGAACTCTCTACCTGTTCTTCCACAAACCAGCGCTCGTTGTATGCATTCAGACCCTATCACCCGGGTGGACAACTCTAATCGTTTCTAATGTCTATTCCCTTCTTGTTCCCAAAAAGCAAACTTAAAACAAAAGCACAAAAGTAACAACTAACATCGTTATCACGGCGACTCACTGAGCTCACAGGTCTACGGGGAAAAGCTAATTTCCATCAAAATAATAAAAAAAGAAAAACTTGACAAAAATTCCAATTACGCCACCCTCCATTGAATTTAATGAAATCTCCACAATTGTCTCAACACTGCACAGGTGTATTTTGTTTAATAAACCTTAGGAGAAAAAAGGTCACTCTGTTATCAGGGGTCGCGGACAAAGGACAGCGACCCATTCCACTTGTCTTTAGATAAAAAGAGAAAGTGGATTAAACGGGTAGATAGCCGCCACCCATAAAGAGATTCTACTCATTGATAACACCGAGAAGACGCGGCGAGCACTGTGTTTGCTATCTAAAAAAGGTTTCGGTCCAATGTATTTTTATGCAGGTGCCTATTAAGATAAATTTTACGGTAGCCCATCTTATTTTTGAGGCTCTAAAGTGGAGACTTCTTAAATAATATTACTTTTTAGAGAAAGGTTTCAACAAAGATACTAAAACAACACAGTTTTTAGGTTGAACAGTTTAAAGTAAAGGTCACAACTCACGGCATGTTTATCTGCTATTTTTAATCAAAGGTTATTTTTTTCATAGTCCAACATTTTTGTTACAAGGTAATCTTCGTGATCAGATTATTTAACAATGGTTTAAGTCCGTGTTGTTAGATTACCGAAGCTTATTTAACTAGTTACAAAAGTGTGGAGTTGTTTTTATTTCAACTTTTTTCGTAACTGGCTGCAGCCCGCGACTTCGTTCGCGTGTATGTCGGAAAGAAAAATGTTCTCGCTAGATAAGCTTTATCTTGTTTCATTATTAGTCTATGTTTTCAACTATTGTAATGTTTTTTTTTATGCAAAGCAATCTTAAGATTGACAAAGACATGACATTCAAACATCATCATTACATAACGAAGCAAATACAAGTAATATTCAAAAGAAAAACAGACGTAGTTTCAAATAAAGAAAACATAAATTCGAAGTACAACATTTTCCAAATCAACGAAACAATTCGATTATTCGTCGAACACGACTTCATTACAAAATAAAGATAAAAGATACACTTCAATAAAGAAACAGATGTCACAAATCTCAACACTAAGAAACATACTCCAAATAATTTATATGAAAACGTGCAATCCCGTTTCTCAAAAGACGTATCAATCACAGACGGGTATATGGAAACAGGATTATTTAAAATTCACATCGGTATTGAACCTTCATTCCATTGTTAGTAAATTTCAAACTCCAATATTTTAGCTGAGTGCGCATTAAATTTCGTATTCCCGCTTGAGGCTGCGACGCAATTATTCGCCTTCAAAATGGAGATCCCTGCATAGAACTTACAATGCATTTCAGCATTTCCCCGATTCAATAATGCAGACAAAAGATATCTGCTTGCATTAATTGATTTTTTTACCGGGTTTATTTTTTTTTTTTTCCTGTGTTTCGTGGAAATATATCGCTTATTTCCTTTTGTTTATACTACGTTTTTATATGAATTTTTGCTTTCATAAAATAAACATGGTGTCCCTCTACAAATACTGCAGATCTACACTAAATTAAGAGTCCTATTTTATAATAATATGACTCTTAAGTTAGTGTAGATCTGCTTTATAGTAAAGAAAGAAAGAAAACTTGTTTATTTGGCTACACAGATACTCACAATGAGAGAACAAATACACGCGTGACTTAATTAAGAGATAATGCTATTTCAGGTAATAATCACGAAATCTTCTTCAATGTCTTCAAACGTCTTGTGTTTAAAATTACGTTTACTATTTTTAATTCTATAGCTATGTTGACGAATTTGAGATAGCAAAAAGCATGGTAGACGCCCTTAAAAAAAAATAAACCAAACTTATTTACAAACTGACCGATTATCAAACAAAAAGCCGATACGTGAATTTATTTCAGCCAAAATGAAACCTATAAATCAAAATTAGAACATTCACAAACAAAAGTACCGAATAATGTTTTGTGAAACCGCGTTATGTTTGTTTAAAAGCCCTCAAAAAGGTTGTAAGCGTTCCTGAGCATATCTGTCATAATATATTTCCCAGGTCCATTTTCACGTAAGAAATCATTACAACGAACAACGAGCCATTATCTTACTTACAAAGTACATCATCTTTACATTATGTATATCTATAGCACCGCATTCTAGTGTGGGACATGTTATAAGCTTATAGCGGAGTGAGAAAAACATGGCCGAGACTATTTTAATTAACAGTCTTCCCAAAAAAGACGAGGTTCTCAATTCGTTTTTTTTATGTTTGTTACCTCATAACTCCGTCAATTATAAAATCGAAATTGCATATTTTGCCTTTCTGCGATTTTGCAGTGGTTGTTTTTAGGTGTGGTAGGGTACCACTAAAAAGTGAAAAACAAAAAAAAAACTTTTTTCAAAAAATACAACCGACTTGTAACAAAAAAAAAAAAAAACTAAATAGAAAATAATAAAAAGTAACTTTAAATTCGGAAGTCGGTGTCAAAATACGAAGAAACTAACAAAAACACCGACTTCCGAAATTAAAGTTATTTTTTAGTTTCTAGTGTTTTTTTTTTATTTGGAAGTCGGTTGTATTTTATGCATTAGTTTAAGTTAAAAGAAAAAGGCTCTTACTTAGTACTCCTACGTTCTAGCGGTCAGCCGCGGGGGCGGCCAAACGCGCGGTTTCAGTTTAATATAAAACCGCTTGGCATGTAATTAAGAGCAAACAATCACAAGGGCTTGCATATTAAACTGGAAAAGCGGCCAGCCTACCCCGCGGCCAACCGCCAGTGCGTAAGAGTGCTTACTTTCATCCTTCGTTCTTGGGAGACGTTAAAAAAAACGCTGTGTAAAAGATCTTTTGCTGCACCTTTTTAAAATAATACCTAGAAACGCTGCTATTTTAGAGCAAACATTTCTAGTGGAGACTAAAATCAATAATGAATTTACTGCTTTATTTCAAAAGTTCTCTGAATAAATAATTACCTCCATAATTAATTTCAAAGTAATAACTACCCATCAGAATCCCCATCAAAACTTATCGCATTACCAACCTCACCGACCAACTCGTAAGCAGCAAAACCAACCAGACGCTGCAATTTGCACTTAAGACACGAGTAAATATAGTGCATTATTAAATGGCACCGTCGCTTATGAATAGTACCACGGCACTAAAACGCTGTTAAAAATTCAAGAAAAAGCGGCGTTCCCAACTGTGGCCCCGGGGTACTCTTAACACGACGCCGTTGAAACTGTGATGAAAATACTTAATGAACTAAAGGAAACAACGGCCAATGACGTTTGAAAAATTGGCCGGATTTAAGAGCATTATATAAGCAGGTTGCGTAAGAGGAAAAATGGTAGAGGTTTAAGCGACCTAGTTCACAGGTGTTAAAAGAGCAACAAACTTGAAATAAGAAGCTTTATGAACTCTTTGGTGGCAATCGGGTAATGGTAAACGCAACGTATTTTTTTTAAACTTTGCCCCACACTAGGAATTTCTCCTGTATCGTGGGTGCGTTTACAAACATACAAATGTGGAAAGGCTTAAAGAATTAAAAACACACCAAATTAGCAATGGATTGGTTGGCTTCAGGCTTATTCGAATCACGAACGGATAGTCTTCCTCAACCTGAGAAACAAAAGATCTCCAGAAGGTTCCAGTTGCAAGTCACATATTATTTAATCAAATTGATTATACAACATGCTGTGTAGGCAAATAATATAATCATAGAACATAATTATTAATTAAGTTACGTCATTGGAATAAAATTGTCTATGTTATTTTGTATTTAGGTATGTGTAAATGTAGGTTTCTGTTTTATGTCTGTTTCTTATTTTATGCTATACTAGCTGACCCGCGCAACTTCGTCTGCGTCACATTTTCCATTAATGCTCCGCTCAGCGTGATGATAAATGGGCTATCTAACACTGAAATATTTTATCAGACATATATATTGATCAGAAATCTTCGACTACTAGCTGTAATACTGGAGACAATAAACGTTATTCTATTCTTCTAACTGCTAAGCTATCGGGAGTTACACGTGTTATTGTGAGTCAATCATAAAATATAGACATAATGCTGTCGTGGGATATTTTTTATATAATTTTAAGGAGAACATTTCCGTCATTCATGATTTCTGTGTAGCTTTAACCATTAAGGTTGCACACGCGACGGAAGCTTAAAAAATGGAGTAACTTCTCCCGTTTTCCCAACAATTCCCTTCACTGCTCTGCTCCTATTGATTGTAGCGTAATGAAAAGTATACTATAACCAGCTCAGGAGTATGAAAAATAATTGTACCAAGTTTCGTTAAAATCCGTCGAGTAGTTTTTGTTTCTATAACGGTTATACAGACAGACAGACAGACAGACAAAAATTTTACTGATTGCATTTTTTTTTTTTTTTTTTATGCAAAACAGGGAAACTCTTGGCCCAAATCTCACCTGATGGAAAGTGATGATTAGGCCGAAGATGGAAGCGAGTTTCACCCGGAATCCTCTTACACATCCATTTTTGGCATCCGTATCGATCCCTTATCACTCCCTGATAGTTATTTTGGAAATATATTTCATGTACAGAATTGACCTCTCTACAGATTTATTATAAGTACCTATAGATTATTTATGTGTCTTGTTTATACTAAATTTTTCAGTTGATTTTCTGAGTTTTTGTAGTCTCTTGTTTTCAAATATTCATCTATAGCTGTTTTCGAAATGAATAAAAAAATATGTTTTTTAAAGAGTACAGTCCATCTCTCTCGACGTCCATATAAATACTCTCACCGTATTCATCGTCCCTACAATTAAAACAAAACATTACCACAAAGCGAAACGTTTTTCGAGTTCCAAAGAGATGTAGTTTCCATTGTAATAATATTTTAAAACATTAATTTATTCAATTAAAAGCTGTGGCGTGCCTCTGCATATTTTTATAAATTAACGGTTTTTTTGTCACTTTTTGGTAGTGGTTAGATACGGTTATTGTATGACGTAGCTTTATAGTTTGTCACAAGTTTACGAATAATCGTGTTTTTAGAAAAGTAGCACTTGTTAATGTTGGATTTATTTTCTTTGAACAGAAGCTCTGAATTCAAATAAATTAGCTGAATATTAATTGTTCTCTGCCACAAGACTTTTTTAACCACGGAACATTGAAATAAGAATAAGAAAAGTTGATAGACACTAACTTAAAAGTTAT
>CAWLEM010000034.1:0-186764 GCA_963859965.1 Ceramica pisi | reverse complement strand
CCTAACCTAACCTAACCTAACCTAACCTAACCTAACCTAACCTAACCTAACCTAACCTAACCTAACCTAACCTAACCTAACCTAACCTAACCTAACCTAACCTAACCTAACCTAACCTAACCTAACCTAACCTAACCTAACCTAACCTAACCTAACCTAACCTAACCTAACCTAACCTAACCTAACCTAACCTAACCTAACCTAACCTAACCTAACCTAACCTAACCTAACCTAACCTAACCTAACCTAACCTAACCTAACCTAACCTAACCTAACCTAACCTAACCTAACCTAACCTAACCTAACCTAACCTAACCTAACCTAACCTAACCTAACCTAACCTAACCTAACCTAACCTAACCTAACCTAACCTAACCTAACCTAACCTAACCTAACCTAACCTAACCTAACCTAACCTAACCTAACCTAACCTAACCTAACCTAACCTAACCTAACCTAACCTAACCTAACCTAACCTAACCTAACCTAACCTAACCTAACCTAACCTAACCTAACCTAACCTAACCTAACCTAACCTAACCTAACCTAACCTAACCTAACCTAACCTAACCTAACCTAACCTAACCTAACCTAACCTAACCTAACCTAACCTAACCTAACCTAACCTAACCTAACCTAACCTAACCTAACCTAACCTAACCTAACCTAACCTAACCTAACCTAACCTAACCTAACCTAACCTAACCTAACCTAACCTAACCTAACCTAACCTAACCTAACCTAACCTAACCTAACCTAACCTAACCTAACCTAACCTAACCTAACCTAACCTAACCTAACCTAACCTAACCTAACCTAACCTAACCTAACCTAACCTAACCTAACCTAACCTAACCTAACCTAACCTAACCTAACCTAACCTAACCTAACCTAACCTAACCTAACCTAACCTAACCTAACCTAACCTAACCTAACCTAACCTAACCTAACCTAACCTAACCTAACCTAACCTAACCTAACCTAACCTAACCTAACCTAACCTAACCTAACCTAACCTAACCTAACCTAACCTAACCTAACCTAACCTAACCTAACCTAACCTAACCTAACCTAACCTAACCTAACCTAACCTAACCTAACCTAACCTAACCTAACCTAACCTAACCTAACCTAACCTAACCTAACCTAACCTAACCTAACCTAACCTAACCTAACCTAACCTAACCTAACCTAACCTAACCTAACCTAACCTAACCTAACCTAACCTAACCTAACCTAACCTAACCTAACCTAACCTAACCTAACCTAACCTAACCTAACCTAACCTAACCTAACCTAACCTAACCTAACCTAACCTAACCTAACCTAACCTAACCTAACCTAACCTAACCTAACCTAACCTAACCTAACCTAACCTAACCTAACCTAACCTAACCTAACCTAACCTAACCTAACCTAACCTAACCTAACCTAACCTAACCTAACCTAACCTAACCTAACCTAACCTAACCTAACCTAACCTAACCTAACCTAACCTAACCTAACCTAACCTAACCTAACCTAACCTAACCTAACCTAACCTAACCTAACCTAACCTAACCTAACCTAACCTAACCTAACCTAACCTAACCTAACCTAACCTAACCTAACCTAACCTAACCTAACCTAACCTAACCTAACCTAACCTAACCTAACCTAACCTAACCTAACCTAACCTAACCTAACCTAACCTAACCTAACCTAACCTAACCTAACCTAACCTAACCTAACCTAACCTAACCTAACCTAACCTAACCTAACCTAACCTAACCTAACCTAACCTAACCTAACCTAACCTAACCTAACCTAACCTAACCTAACCTAACCTAACCTAACCTAACCTAACCTAACCTAACCTAACCTAACCTAACCTAACCTAACCTAACCTAACCTAACCTAACCTAACCTAACCTAACCTAACCTAACCTAACCTAACCTAACCTAACCTAACCTAACCTAACCTAACCTAACCTAACCTAACCTAACCTAACCTAACCTAACCTAACCTAACCTAACCTAACCTAACCTAACCTAACCTAACCTAACCTAACCTAACCTAACCTAACCTAACCTAACCTAACCTAACCTAACCTAACCTAACCTAACCTAACCTAACCTAACCTAACCTAACCTAACCTAACCTAACCTAACCTAACCTAACCTAACCTAACCTAACCTAACCTAACCTAACCTAACCTAACCTAACCTAACCTAACCTAACCTAACCTAACCTAACCTAACCTAACCTAACCTAACCTAACCTAACCTAACCTAACCTAACCTAACCTAACCTAACCTAACCTAACCTAACCTAACCTAACCTAACCTAACCTAACCTAACCTAACCTAACCTAACCTAACCTAACCTAACCTAACCTAACCTAACCTAACCTAACCTAACCTAACCTAACCTAACCTAACCTAACCTAACCTAACCTAACCTAACCTAACCTAACCTAACCTAACCTAACCTAACCTAACCTAACCTAACCTAACCTAACCTAACCTAACCTAACCTAACCTAACCTAACCTAACCTAACCTAACCTAACCTAACCTAACCTAACCTAACCTAACCTAACCTAACCTAACCTAACCTAACCTAACCTAACCTAACCTAACCTAACCTAACCTAACCTAACCTAACCTAACCTAACCTAACCTAACCTAACCTAACCTAACCTAACCTAACCTAACCTAACCTAACCTAACCTAACCTAACCTAACCTAACCTAACCTAACCTAACCTAACCTAACCTAACCTAACCTAACCTAACCTAACCTAACCTAACCTAACCTAACCTAACCTAACCTAACCGAACCTAACCTAACCTAACCTAACCTAACCTAACCTAACCTAACCTAACCTAACCTAACCTAACCTAACCTAACCTAACCTAACCTAACCTAACCTAACCTAACCTAACCTAACCTAACCTAACCTAACCTAACCTAACCTAACCTAACCTAACCTAACCTAACCTAACCTAACCTAACCTAACCTAACCTAACCTAACCTAACCTAACCTAACCTAACCTAACCTAACCTAACCTAACCTAACCTAACCTAACCTAACCTAACCTAACCTAACCTAACCTAACCTAACCTAACCTAACCTAACCTAACCTAACCTAACCTAACCTAACCTAACCTAACCTAACCTAACCTAACCTAACCTAACCTAACCTAACCTAACCTAACCTAACCTAACCTAACCTAACCTAACCTAACCTAACCTAACCTAACCTAACCTAACCTAACCTAACCTAACCTAACCTAACCTAACCTAACCTAACCTAACCTAACCTAACCTAACCTAACCTAACCTAACCTAACCTAACCTAACCTAACCTAACCTAACCTAACCTAACCTAACCTAACCTAACCTAACCTAACCTAACCTAACCTAACCTAACCTAACCTAACCTAACCTAACCTAACCTAACCTAACCTAACCTAACCTAACCTAACCTAACCTAACCTAACCTAACCTAACCTAACCTAACCTAACCTAACCTAACCTAACCTAACCTAACCTAACCTAACCTAACCTAACCTAACCTAACCTAACCTAACCTAACCTAACCTAACCTAACCTAACCTAACCTAACCTAACCTAACCTAACCTAACCTAACCTAACCTAACCTAACCTAACCTAACCTAACCTAACCTAACCTAACCTAACCTAACCTAACCTAACCTAACCTAACCTAACCTAACCTAACCTAACCTAACCTAACCTAACCTAACCTAACCTAACCTAACCTAACCTAACCTAACCTAACCTAACCTAACCTAACCTAACCTAACCTAACCTAACCTAACCTAACCTAACCTAACCTAACCTAACCTAACCTAACCTAACCTAACCTAACCTAACCTAACCTAACCTAACCTAACCTAACCTAACCTAACCTAACCTAACCTAACCTAACCTAACCTAACCTAACCTAACCTAACCTAACCTAACCTAACCTAACCTAACCTAACCTAACCTAACCTAACCTAACCTAACCTAACCTAACCTAACCTAACCTAACCTAACCTAACCTAACCTAACCTAACCTAACCTAACCTAACCTAACCTAACCTAACCTAACCTAACCTTTTTTTTTTTTTTTTTTTTTTTTTTTTTTTGTTTCGGCTGGGAAAAAAATGCGTTACGCATACCCTCTCACTCGGGGGAGTGGGAGGGGTATGTGGGACTCCCCGGGCAAGCCCGGTATACCCACTAAAACAACCCAGCAACGAAATTCCCGCAACGTCATAGTGGGGGTGGACTGGGAGATCGGCGTAGCCTTTACGTCCAGTCCACCTCCGACGACCGCCCGCCTTAGCGGGCCCTTCACGCCCCCCCCATTGGGGGAGGGCCGGGAACCTCCGACGATGATGGTGGTGATGCGTGCAATGCGGGCGGAGGCGCCCCCGCGCCTGTCGCCCGCCCATCACCACCGCGAGGAGGGAGAAGAGGACGTCTTCTCCGACCTCGCCTTCGTCTGCGGAGCGGCGCAGCGAGAGGATCGTCCTCCCGCGCGCGCTCCGCCGCCTCCTTCTGCGAGATGACATCCTCGCAAAAGGAGGCGACCGCGGCCCAGGACTCCTCACTCCCCAGCATGCATCTGACCACGCTGGGAAGGGAGAGGTCCTGTCCGATCTCCGCAGTGAGACTGCGACGCGGCTCGGACCAAGCTGGGCACACCTCCAGTGTGTGCTGCGCCGTGTCCTCCGCCGCGCCGCAGTCGTGACACGCCGGTGTCTCCTCCCTCCCGATCCGGTGCAGGTGCGTGCCGAAACAGCCGTGGCCAGACAACACCTGCACCAGACGGAAGGAGAGGAAGCCGTGCGGCCGCTCGAGCCAGTCTCGCAAGACTGGACCGAGCGCGTCCAGCGTTCGACGGCCAAAGGTGGCGGAGGCGAGGTCCTCTGTCCAATGGACGATGATGGCGTCCCTCGCCTCCCTCCGCACGGCTTCCCGCTCCTCAGCGACGGGGCGCTCCCCGAGCGCTTTTCGGCGCGCCGTCCACTCGTACACTCTGGCGAGCACCCATGCCTCCAACTCCCAAGGAGGGGTGCTGGCCAGAGCGCACGCTGCCGAGAAGCCCACAGAGCGGTAGGCCCTCGCTACCCGCTGCGCGATGGCCCTTTGGGGCCTGCGGATCGCCGTCGCATTCTCCCTCCTGTGGAGGGAGTCCGCCCAGATTGGGGCCCCGTATAGGGCCATGCTCCGCAGGATGCCGGCATACAAGCGCCGGCATCGCGCGCTGGGCCCACCCAGGTTCGGGAGGAGCCACGACAGGGCGCCGGCGGCCTTCAGCAGGCGCGTCGACAGCCCGCTGAAGTGCGGGCCGAAGCGCCACCTGCTGTCCAGTACCAGGCCCAGATACTTCATCTGGGCCTGGACCCCCACCCTGATGCCCTCCACATTGATGTGGGCATCTGGAGGGCAGCGCTGCCGAGGCCCGCGAAAGAACACGGCCTCGGTCTTGTTCAGCGCCACCCTCAACCCCAGGCGGCGGATCCTTCCTGCGACCAAGGATCCGCCAGCCGAGGCCAGACAGGCCGCCTCCCCAAATGTCCTCCCCCGGGCAGTGAGGAGAGTGTCATCCGCGTAGCAGATGACACTCGTGCCACGGAGGAGGGCTCCCCGCAGGAGCCAATCGAACCCGATGTTCCACAGGGGGGGCCCAAGTACCGACCCCTGTGGAACACCGCACTCTGCGCCGTACCGCCGCAACCTGGCCGTTTTGTCTACAAGGAGGACCTCTCGGTCCTCCAAGTAGTCGGCCAGGAGGTCCCGCAAGTATTGGGGCACTCCATGATAGCGGAGTGCCTCCAATATCGTCGAGTGGGGGACGGAGTTGAAGGCGTTGGCTATGTCGAATGACACTGCCAAAACTCCGTCCCCCGCCTCGACTGCCCCCTTCACCTGCCCCTTGAGCAGGGCCAGCGCGTCGATTGTCGAACGCCCCTGTCGGAAACCAAACTGGGCGTCCGACAGGTCTGGCCCTACCCCCCGCAGATGGCTGTTGAGCCGGCAGGCGATGATCCCCTCGAACATTTTGCCGACCTCATCAAGCAGGACGATGGGTCGGTATGCCGAGGGGGAGTCCACTGGGCGTCCCTCCTTGCGGAGGAGGCATAGCTGCCCCTCCTTCCACAGTTTCGGGAACCTTCCAGACGCGAGGCACGCGCTGAACAGGTCCCGAAATCTGTCCTCCATTTGAGCGGCAGCTATAGCCACCACCCGTGCTGGGACGCCGTCCGGACCGGGGGCCGTCTTCTTGGCGCGAAGGCCAAGAAGACCCTCGCGGAACTCTTCCTCCGTCACCGGGGGCACGTCTGCCTCCGCCGGTGGTGCCGCCCCTCGCGGGGGGTCCATCGTTGGTGGGGTGAAGTCGGTCCTGCGCGGAAACAGGGACCGGACCACCCCATCCAGCAGCGCCGGCTCGAGGGTCTCCGTCAGGGGGGGACCATGGGGCCGCAGTTGGTTCCGCGCTGCCCGATATGGTCTCCCATAGGGATCCCGATCGAGACCCTCCAGCATCTCGGCCCTCGCCGCGTCCTTGGCAGCGCACATAGCTGACTTGAGGACCGCCTTCGCCTCTCGATATGAAGCGTAAAGACGGTCCTCGTCTGTCTGGCTACGTGCGCTGCGCCGACGGCTCCGCGTGTAGGCCCTACGGGCCGCCACGCAGGTGGCCCGGAGGCCTGCCAGCTCCTCCGACCACCAGTAGACGGCACGACGGGGAGGCGGACGACGGGACCGAGGCATGCTGGAGTTGCACACCTCGGTCAGGGAACCCCTCAGCTGGGCCGCTGCGGAGTCCACGTCCAGGACCTCAACAGGGGGCGACAGCCAGTCCTGCAGGAAGGCAGCCTCCTTGGCTGCCTCGCGGTCCAGGCGAGTGAGGGCCCACCGAGGGAAGGGAGACCTGCCAGAGCGGGCCATCTCCCCCCGGGAACCATGCTGGGTGGAGATGTCGAACCGCACATATCTGTGGTCCGACATTGTCTCCACCATCTCAACCCGCCAGTTCACAATGCGTGCGGCAAGGACGGGGGTGGCAAACGACACGTCGACCACCGACCCTCCCCGTTGCCGCACACATGTGTGGACCGCCCCCCTGTTGAGGAGGGACACGCCGCATGACGCCGACCAAAACACGACGGCGCGTCCCCGGACGTTGCAGGAGGCAGCCGGGTTGCCCCAGGCCTCCGACTTGGCGTTCAGGTCGCCCAACACCACGACCTGGCGTGGCGCCGCCCTCGCTACGACAGCAGTGAGGACCTCCAGGAAGTTCTCAAAGTCTGAGAGAGGGCGGTTAGGGGAGAAGTAGACCCCCACCAGGGCCAGATCTCCCCACGCGGCGGCCACGTATCCCGGTCCCCTCTCTAAGAGCGAGAGGGGAGGGGAGTCTGTGGAAGACCGCGACACCAACGCCACCAAGCCGTCCCGGTCGCCTAGCCAGCTGCCAGGGACCGAGTAAGGCTCGGCGACCACCGCCAAGTCCACCAACCACTCAGCCATGGTCTGCATCAGCAGATCCTGGGCTGCCCGGCAGTGGTTGGCGTTCGTCTGAAGGATGCGATGTTCGACTCTATCCATTAGTCGGACATCGCACCCCCCTCCTCCGCAGCTGTGCTGGCAACAGGCCCAGCTGGCACCTGCGCTTTGCCCCTCGTAGGGGGAGGATTACAATTCCTCCCCTTCATTATGTGACCCGCCGGGCGGCTACTGGCGGCACACACCGCGCAGTGCGGCTTAGCAGCCGTGCAGGAGGCGGCTTTGTGGCCGTCCTTGCCGCAGCGGTAGCAACTGTCCGTCCTGTCGACTTTGGACGGACAGAGGGCTCGGGTGTGCCCGATGCCGAAGCACCTAAAGCAGCGCAGAGGCTGCTCATCAAGTGCCCGGACCACACCCGAGCTAAAGCCAACAGAGAGCCGTCCTTTGTTGAGGACGGCTTTGGCGGCGGCGACTGGGCACTCGAGCCGCATAGAGCCCATGCCGCCGCGGCCGACCCTGATGTCGCGGCCCTGTACCGCTGCGACGCTACATCCACCGATTGCAGCGACCGCCGCCACTACCTCCTCTTTGGTGACGGAGTCGTCGAGATCCGTCACCTCTATGGCCGCCGACTTGATTGGTCGGGCCACCTTGGCCGCGTCCGCGACGACCTCCTGCAGCTTGGCTGCGAAGAGGTCGGCGCTGGCGCTGCCCTCCGCCCCCGGGAACTCAAAAAGTCGAGCCCCGGTTTGGGTACGCCGGCAGGAGACTTTGCCGATCCCCAGTTTGGCGGGATCGGCATTGGCACGCGCACGCGACAAAATAGACGCGTACGTTTCCCCGCGCTCCGCAGCCTCCGCAGTGAGCGTCACCACGACGGCTGCGGACCGTGGGGGAACAAGCTTACCCCTCCTTCGCCCCTTCCTCTTCCCCTTACCAGTCGCCTGTGACTGGCTGGGAGGCGTGGTGGCGGGGGCGGCCGCTGCCGCCTTTCGGCCCTTGCCTTTCCCCTTCCCCCTCCCAGTCGTCTGCGACTGGTTGGGGGGCGTAGTGGCGGGGACAGCAGAGACGGCTGTCGCTGTCTTCTTTCCCCTTCCCTTGCCTTTCCCCCTCCCGACCACCTCAATCCAACCCTCCTGGTTGGACGGAGTGGTCGAAGGAAGAATGGCGTCCTCCACTTGTGAGGACGGCCCCGGCTGACTTTGCCTTTTGTCCGCCGCAAGCGGTGGTCGGAGGCGCTGCTCCGGCAGGAGCCGGTCCTCGATGCCTGCCAAGCAGGCTCGGGTGAAAGCCCGCTCCTCCATGACGACCTTGCGGATGACATCCTCAAGGTTGGAGGCGGGGGCTTCCACTGCAGGCGACGTGCCCTGACTTGGCGGGGCAGTTGCGTCAGCCAACTTCTGATGAAGTTGGCTGACCTCCAGTTGCAGGCGATCCACCTTCGCCTGCAGCTGCCGCGTTTCGTCGGTCGCTGTCCGTCGGACCAGCTCTTCGACGATGCCGCGCATACTTGCGGCCCGGCACTTAAGGGCCTTTTGGAAAGTGCCCTTAAGGTGTGAGGACTTGGCGGCGACCTCCACGATCTCCTCCTCGTCCTCCTCCGCCATACGCTCCAGCTCTGCCACGGAGTTGTCGGCGTACAGAACGCGTGACGCGCCGTAGCCGGACTTGGCCCGGGCGGCACGCGCTCGCTGCTCCTTCGCAGCTACCCGCTCCTCCAGCTCCTGCTGGTTCTGCTCCCGCCGAGATAGGTCTAACTGTCGTTGGGCATCCTCGAGACCCACCGAGTGGGTATCTGCGGCTGTCGCTGGCCTCTTCGCCTTCGCCAGCCCCGTCGAGCCTGAGGCCGAAGAACCTCCCGACCCTTCGTTGCGACGCGCGGGGCGCTTTCGCGACCGCGAAGTGCCCGCGTCTGAGACGCTGACGAGGGACCCGTCTGAGTCCGACGTCTCGTCTGCCGTCCTGAAGAAGCTAGCTGCAGACGGCGCGCGGCTAGCTTCTGACGCTGAAGCGTCGGATTGGCCCTGAGAAGGGCCTTTGGGTTGGCCCTGAGAAGGGCCTTTTAAGAAACGCCCTTGGGCGTCCCGCTTGGGTTTAGGCATATTGCCTCCGCCGAGATCGCAGCTAAAAGCCTCCAGATTAAAATAAAAACGCTACGAATGCACACTGTACTTTGGCCGTGCCCAGTCTGCCACTCCGTTACGGTGACAGAACTGGGCCGTTTCCAGGGGACGCGACGTGGACGCAAACAGTGTGAGGGGGTCCCCCAACCTAACCTAACCTAACCTAACCTAACCTAACCTAACCTAACCTAACCTAACCTAACCTAACCTAACCTAACCTAACCTAACCTAACCTAACCTAACCTAACCTAACCTAACCTAACCTAACCTAACCTAACCTAACCTAACCTAACCTAACCTAACCTAACCTAACCTAACCTAACCTAACCTAACCTAACCTAACCTAACCTAACCTAACCTAACCTAACCTAACCTAACCTAACCTAACCTAACCTAACCTAACCTAACCTAACCTAACCTAACCTAACCTAACCTAACCTAACCTAACCTAACCTAACCTAACCTAACCTAACCTAACCTAACCTAACCTAACCTAACCTAACCTAACCTAACCTAACCTAACCTAACCTAACCTAACCTAACCTAACCTAACCTAACCTAACCTAACCTAACCTAACCTAACCTAACCTAACCTAACCTAACCTAACCTAACCTAACCTAACCTAACCTAACCTAACCTAACCTAACCTAACCTAACCTAACCTAACCTAACCTAACCTAACCTAACCTAACCTAACCTAACCTAACCTAACCTAACCTAACCTAACCTAACCTAACCTAACCTAACCTAACCTAACCTAACCTAACCTAACCTAACCTAACCTAACCTAACCTAACCTAACCTAACCTAACCTAACCCGCGATATCTTCGAGCTCTGTATTGCGTTTTTGAAGCGGTTTTCGCGCGTGAACATTATTTTTAGGCGTCCGCTTGCCAACTGACAAAAAATTTTTGACTTCCCTTAAGGGGTTCCTGTACTTTTGACTTTACACCTTCAGAATTCAATAACTTCCAAATTTGTCATTAGATTCCCGTTCTTTTCAGGAATCAGGTTCTCGCCATACTTACCTAGGTTTCCCGGCGCTGCGCGCGAATCGAAATCCATCCAGGTCGCTGAAAACTTGGTTTTCCTGTAAAAACTCAAAAAAAGTGGTTTTTTTGACCACCCTGCAAAATTTTGTTCCCAAAGTAGTGCTGGAAACGTTCCTGTGGGCTAGCTCGCGAAATTACGTGTTTCTGGACACCTCGCACGCACGTCTAGCTTGACGGAAACATCAAAAATTTTCATTTTCTAAAATTTTCCATACAAATCTCATACAAAAGTCTATAACTTTCAATCCCATCATTAGATTCCGATCATTTTTGAGGAATCGAGTTCTCGCTACACTAACCTAGGTTTCCCGGCGCTGCGCGCGAATCGAAACCCCTCCGGGTCGCTGAAAACTTCGATTTTCCATCAAAAAAACACATTTTTTGACCACCTTTCAAATTTTTTCTTCCCGAAGTAATTCCGAAAACGTTCCTGTGGGCTTGCTCGCGACGAGACGCGTCTCTGGACACCTCGCACGCCCGTCTAGCTCGCAGAGAAATCCAAAAATTTTCTCATTTTCCATCAAAAAACTGGTTTTTTGGCCGCTTTTCAAAAATTTTCTTCCCAACGTACTTCTGAAAACGTTCCCGTGGGCTTGCTCGCGACGAGACGCGTTCCCAGACACCTCACACGTGCCCGTAGCTCCTCTGGAACATCAAAATCTTAAAACTAGGTTATATCTATACATAGGTACATATAGCCAAAACCACCTAAGCAAGCATCGTCGAAACACAAATCGCGATATCTTCGAGCTCTGTATTGCGTTTTTGAAGCGGTTTTCGCGCGTGAACATTATTTTTAGGCGTCCGCTTGCCAACTGACAAAAAATTTTTGACTTCCCTTAAGGGGTTCCTGTACTTTTGACTTTACACCTTCAGAATTCAATAACTTCCAAATTTGTCATTAGATTCCCGTTCTTTTCAGGAATCAGGTTCTCGCCATACTTACCTAGGTTTCCCGGCGCTGCGCGCGAATCGAAATCCATCCAGGTCGCTGAAAACTTGGTTTTCCTGTAAAAACTCAAAAAAAGTGGTTTTTTGACCACCCTGCAAAATTTTGTTCCCAAAGTAGTGCTGGAAACGTTCCTGTGGGCTAGCTCGCGAAATTACGTGTTTCTGGACACCTCGCACGCACGTCTAGCTTGACGGAAACATCAAAAATTTTCATTTTCTAAAATTTTCCATACAAATCTCATACAAAAGTCTATAACTTTCAATCCCATCATTAGATTCCGATCATTTTTGAGGAATCGAGTTCTCGCCACACTAACCTAGGTTTCCCGGCGCTGCGCGCGAATCGAAACCCCTCCGGGTCGCTGAAAACTTCGATTTTCCATCAAAAAACACATTTTTTGACCACCTTTCAAATTTTTTCTTCCCGAAGTAATTCCGAAAACGTTCCTGTGGGCTTGCTCGCGACGAGACGCGTCTCTGGACACCTCGCACGCCCGTCTAGCTCGCAGAGAAATCCAAAAATTTTCTCATTTTCCATCAAAAAACTGGTTTTTTGGCCGCTTTTCAAAAATTTTCTTCCCAACGTACTTCTGAAAACGTTCCCGTGGGCTTGCTCGCGACGAGACGCGTTCCCAGACACCTCACACGTGCCCGTAGCTCCTCTGGAACATCAAAATCTTAAAACTAGGTTATATCTATACATAGGTACATATAGCCAAAACCACCTAAGCAAGCATCGTCGAAACACAAATCGCGATATCTTCGAGCTCTGTATTGCGTTTTTGAAGCGGTTTTCGCGCGTGAACATTATTTTTAGGCGTCCGCTTGCCAACTGACAAAAAATTTTTGACTTCCCTTAAGGGGTTCCTGTACTTTTGACTTTACACCTTCAGAATTCAATAACTTCCAAATTTGTCATTAGATTCCCGTTCTTTTCAGGAATCAGGTTCTCGCCATACTTACCTAGGTTTCCCGGCGCTGCGCGCGAATCGAAATCCATCCAGGTCGCTGAAAACTTGGTTTTCCTGTAAAAACTCAAAAAAAGTGGTTTTTTGACCACCCTGCAAAATTTTGTTCCCAAAGTAGTGCTGGAAACGTTCCTGTGGGCTAGCTCGCGAAATTACGTGTTTCTGGACACCTCGCACGCACGTCTAGCTTGACGGAAACATCAAAAATTTTCATTTTCTAAAATTTTCCATACAAATCTCATACAAAAGTCTATAACTTTCAATCCCATCATTAGATTCCGATCATTTTTGAGGAATCGAGTTCTCGCCACACTAACCTAGGTTTCCCGGCGCTGCGCGCGAATCGAAACCCCTCCGGGTCGCTGAAAACTTCGATTTTCCATCAAAAAACACATTTTTTGACCACCTTTCAAATTTTTTCTTCCCGAAGTAATTCCGAAAACGTTCCTGTGGGCTTGCTCGCGACGAGACGCGTCTCTGGACACCTCGCACGCCCGTCTAGCTCGCAGAGAAATCCAAAAATTTTCTCATTTTCCATCAAAAAACTGGTTTTTTGGCCGCTTTTCAAAAATTTTCTTCCCAACGTACTTCTGAAAACGTTCCCGTGGGCTTGCTCGCGACGAGACGCGTTCCCAGACACCTCACACGTGCCCGTAGCTCCTCTGGAACATCAAAATCTTAAAACTAGGTTATATCTATACATAGGTACATATAGCCAAAACCACCTAAGCAAGCATCGTCGAAACACAAATCGCGATATCTTCGAGCTCTGTATTGCGTTTTTGAAGCGGTTTTCGCGCGTGAACATTATTTTTAGGCGTCCGCTTGCCAACTGACAAAAAATTTTTGACTTCCCTTAAGGGGTTCCTGTACTTTTGACTTTACACCTTCAGAATTCAATAACTTCCAAATTTGTCATTAGATTCCCGTTCTTTTCAGGAATCAGGTTCTCGCCATACTTACCTAGGTTTCCCGGCGCTGCGCGCGAATCGAAATCCATCCAGGTCGCTGAAAACTTGGTTTTCCTGTAAAAACTCAAAAAAAGTGGTTTTTTGACCACCCTGCAAAATTTTGTTCCCAAAGTAGTGCTGGAAACGTTCCTGTGGGCTAGCTCGCGAAATTACGTGTTTCTGGACACCTCGCACGCACGTCTAGCTTGACGGAAACATCAAAAATTTTCATTTTCTAAAATTTTCCATACAAATCTCATACAAAAGTCTATAACTTTCAATCCCATCATTAGATTCCGATCATTTTTGAGGAATCGAGTTCTCGCCACACTAACCTAGGTTTCCCGGCGCTGCGCGCGAATCGAAACCCCTCCGGGTCGCTGAAAACTTCGATTTTCCATCAAAAAACACATTTTTTGACCACCTTTCAAATTTTTTCTTCCCGAAGTAATTCCGAAAACGTTCCTGTGGGCTTGCTCGCGACGAGACGCGTCTCTGGACACCTCGCACGCCCGTCTAGCTCGCAGAGAAATCCAAAAATTTTCTCATTTTCCATCAAAAAACTGGTTTTTTGGCCGCTTTTCAAAAATTTTCTTCCCAACGTACTTCTGAAAACGTTCCCGTGGGCTTGCTCGCGACGAGACGCGTTCCCAGACACCTCACACGTGCCCGTAGCTCCTCTGGAACATCAAAATCTTAAAACTAGGTTATATCTATACATAGGTACATATAGCCAAAACCACCTAAGCAAGCATCGTCGAAACACAAATCGCGATATCTTCGAGCTCTGTATTGCGTTTTTGAAGCGGTTTTCGCGCGTGAACATTATTTTTAGGCGTCCGCTTGCCAACTGACAAAAAATTTTTGACTTCCCTTAAGGGGTTCCTGTACTTTTGACTTTACACCTTCAGAATTCAATAACTTCCAAATTTGTCATTAGATTCCCGTTCTTTTCAGGAATCAGGTTCTCGCCATACTTACCTAGGTTTCCCGGCGCTGCGCGCGAATCGAAATCCATCCAGGTCGCTGAAAACTTGGTTTTCCTGTAAAAACTCAAAAAAAGTGGTTTTTTGACCACCCTGCAAAATTTTGTTCCCAAAGTAGTGCTGGAAACGTTCCTGTGGGCTAGCTCGCGAAATTACGTGTTTCTGGACACCTCGCACGCACGTCTAGCTTGACGGAAACATCAAAAATTTTCATTTTCTAAAATTTTCCATACAAATCTCATACAAAAGTCTATAACTTTCAATCCCATCATTAGATTCCGATCATTTTTGAGGAATCGAGTTCTCGCCACACTAACCTAGGTTTCCCGGCGCTGCGCGCGAATCGAAACCCCTCCGGGTCGCTGAAAACTTCGATTTTCCATCAAAAAACACATTTTTTGACCACCTTTCAAATTTTTTCTTCCCGAAGTAATTCCGAAAACGTTCCTGTGGGCTTGCTCGCGACGAGACGCGTCTCTGGACACCTCGCACGCCCGTCTAGCTCGCAGAGAAATCCAAAAATTTTCTCATTTTCCATCAAAAAACTGGTTTTTTGGCCGCTTTTCAAAAATTTTCTTCCCAACGTACTTCTGAAAACGTTCCCGTGGGCTTGCTCGCGACGAGACGCGTTCCCAGACACCTCACACGTGCCCGTAGCTCCTCTGGAACATCAAAATCTTAAAACTAGGTTATATCTATACATAGGTACATATAGCCAAAACCACCTAAGCAAGCATCGTCGAAACACAAATCGCGATATCTTCGAGCTCTGTATTGCGTTTTTGAAGCGGTTTTCGCGCGTGAACATTATTTTTAGGCGTCCGCTTGCCAACTGACAAAAAATTTTTGACTTCCCTTAAGGGGTTCCTGTACTTTTGACTTTACACCTTCAGAATTCAATAACTTCCAAATTTGTCATTAGATTCCCGTTCTTTTCAGGAATCAGGTTCTCGCCATACTTACCTAGGTTTCCCGGCGCTGCGCGCGAATCGAAATCCATCCAGGTCGCTGAAAACTTGGTTTTCCTGTAAAAACTCAAAAAAAGTGGTTTTTTGACCACCCTGCAAAATTTTGTTCCCAAAGTAGTGCTGGAAACGTTCCTGTGGGCTAGCTCGCGAAATTACGTGTTTCTGGACACCTCGCACGCACGTCTAGCTTGACGGAAACATCAAAAATTTTCATTTTCTAAAATTTTCCATACAAATCTCATACAAAAGTCTATAACTTTCAATCCCATCATTAGATTCCGATCATTTTTGAGGAATCGAGTTCTCGCCACACTAACCTAGGTTTCCCGGCGCTGCGCGCGAATCGAAACCCCTCCGGGTCGCTGAAAACTTCGATTTTCCATCAAAAAACACATTTTTTGACCACCTTTCAAATTTTTTCTTCCCGAAGTAATTCCGAAAACGTTCCTGTGGGCTTGCTCGCGACGAGACGCGTCTCTGGACACCTCGCACGCCCGTCTAGCTCGCAGAGAAATCCAAAAATTTTCTCATTTTCCATCAAAAAACTGGTTTTTTGGCCGCTTTTCAAAAATTTTCTTCCCAACGTACTTCTGAAAACGTTCCCGTGGGCTTGCTCGCGACGAGACGCGTTCCCAGACACCTCACACGTGCCCGTAGCTCCTCTGGAACATCAAAATCTTAAAACTAGGTTATATCTATACATAGGTACATATAGCCAAAACCACCTAAGCAAGCATCGTCGAAACACAAATCGCGATATCTTCGAGCTCTGTATTGCGTTTTTGAAGCGGTTTTCGCGCGTGAACATTATTTTTAGGCGTCCGCTTGCCAACTGACAAAAAATTTTTGACTTCCCTTAAGGGGTTCCTGTACTTTTGACTTTACACCTTCAGAATTCAATAACTTCCAAATTTGTCATTAGATTCCCGTTCTTTTCAGGAATCAGGTTCTCGCCATACTTACCTAGGTTTCCCGGCGCTGCGCGCGAATCGAAATCCATCCAGGTCGCTGAAAACTTGGTTTTCCTGTAAAAACTCAAAAAAAGTGGTTTTTTGACCACCCTGCAAAATTTTGTTCCCAAAGTAGTGCTGGAAACGTTCCTGTGGGCTAGCTCGCGAAATTACGTGTTTCTGGACACCTCGCACGCACGTCTAGCTTGACGGAAACATCAAAAATTTTCATTTTCTAAAATTTTCCATACAAATCTCATACAAAAGTCTATAACTTTCAATCCCATCATTAGATTCCGATCATTTTTGAGGAATCGAGTTCTCGCCACACTAACCTAGGTTTCCCGGCGCTGCGCGCGAATCGAAACCCCTCCGGGTCGCTGAAAACTTCGATTTTCCATCAAAAAACACATTTTTTGACCACCTTTCAAATTTTTTCTTCCCGAAGTAATTCCGAAAACGTTCCTGTGGGCTTGCTCGCGACGAGACGCGTCTCTGGACACCTCGCACGCCCGTCTAGCTCGCAGAGAAATCCAAAAATTTTCTCATTTTCCATCAAAAAACTGGTTTTTTGGCCGCTTTTCAAAAATTTTCTTCCCAACGTACTTCTGAAAACGTTCCCGTGGGCTTGCTCGCGACGAGACGCGTTCCCAGACACCTCACACGTGCCCGTAGCTCCTCTGGAACATCAAAATCTTAAAACTAGGTTATATCTATACATAGGTACATATAGCCAAAACCACCTAAGCAAGCATCGTCGAAACACAAATCGCGATATCTTCGAGCTCTGTATTGCGTTTTTGAAGCGGTTTTCGCGCGTGAACATTATTTTTAGGCGTCCGCTTGCCAACTGACAAAAAATTTTTGACTTCCCTTAAGGGGTTCCTGTACTTTTGACTTTACACCTTCAGAATTCAATAACTTCCAAATTTGTCATTAGATTCCCGTTCTTTTCAGGAATCAGGTTCTCGCCATACTTACCTAGGTTTCCCGGCGCTGCGCGCGAATCGAAATCCATCCAGGTCGCTGAAAACTTGGTTTTCCTGTAAAAACTCAAAAAAAGTGGTTTTTTGACCACCCTGCAAAATTTTGTTCCCAAAGTAGTGCTGGAAACGTTCCTGTGGGCTAGCTCGCGAAATTACGTGTTTCTGGACACCTCGCACGCACGTCTAGCTTGACGGAAACATCAAAAATTTTCATTTTCTAAAATTTTCCATACAAATCTCATACAAAAGTCTATAACTTTCAATCCCATCATTAGATTCCGATCATTTTTGAGGAATCGAGTTCTCGCCACACTAACCTAGGTTTCCCGGCGCTGCGCGCGAATCGAAACCCCTCCGGGTCGCTGAAAACTTCGATTTTCCATCAAAAAACACATTTTTTGACCACCTTTCAAATTTTTTCTTCCCGAAGTAATTCCGAAAACGTTCCTGTGGGCTTGCTCGCGACGAGACGCGTCTCTGGACACCTCGCACGCCCGTCTAGCTCGCAGAGAAATCCAAAAATTTTCTCATTTTCCATCAAAAAACTGGTTTTTTGGCCGCTTTTCAAAAATTTTCTTCCCAACGTACTTCTGAAAACGTTCCCGTGGGCTTGCTCGCGACGAGACGCGTTCCCAGACACCTCACACGTGCCCGTAGCTCCTCTGGAACATCAAAATCTTAAAACTAGGTTATATCTATACATAGGTACATATAGCCAAAACCACCTAAGCAAGCATCGTCGAAACACAAATCGCGATATCTTCGAGCTCTGTATTGCGTTTTTGAAGCGGTTTTCGCGCGTGAACATTATTTTTAGGCGTCCGCTTGCCAACTGACAAAAAATTTTTGACTTCCCTTAAGGGGTTCCTGTACTTTTGACTTTACACCTTCAGAATTCAATAACTTCCAAATTTGTCATTAGATTCCCGTTCTTTTCAGGAATCAGGTTCTCGCCATACTTACCTAGGTTTCCCGGCGCTGCGCGCGAATCGAAATCCATCCAGGTCGCTGAAAACTTGGTTTTCCTGTAAAAACTCAAAAAAAGTGGTTTTTTGACCACCCTGCAAAATTTTGTTCCCAAAGTAGTGCTGGAAACGTTCCTGTGGGCTAGCTCGCGAAATTACGTGTTTCTGGACACCTCGCACGCACGTCTAGCTTGACGGAAACATCAAAAATTTTCATTTTCTAAAATTTTCCATACAAATCTCATACAAAAGTCTATAACTTTCAATCCCATCATTAGATTCCGATCATTTTTGAGGAATCGAGTTCTCGCCACACTAACCTAGGTTTCCCGGCGCTGCGCGCGAATCGAAACCCCTCCGGGTCGCTGAAAACTTCGATTTTCCATCAAAAAACACATTTTTTGACCACCTTTCAAATTTTTTCTTCCCGAAGTAATTCCGAAAACGTTCCTGTGGGCTTGCTCGCGACGAGACGCGTCTCTGGACACCTCGCACGCCCGTCTAGCTCGCAGAGAAATCCAAAAATTTTCTCATTTTCCATCAAAAAACTGGTTTTTTGGCCGCTTTTCAAAAATTTTCTTCCCAACGTACTTCTGAAAACGTTCCCGTGGGCTTGCTCGCGACGAGACGCGTTCCCAGACACCTCACACGTGCCCGTAGCTCCTCTGGAACATCAAAATCTTAAAACTAGGTTATATCTATACATAGGTACATATAGCCAAAACCACCTAAGCAAGCATCGTCGAAACACAAATCGCGATATCTTCGAGCTCTGTATTGCGTTTTTGAAGCGGTTTTCGCGCGTGAACATTATTTTTAGGCGTCCGCTTGCCAACTGACAAAAAATTTTTGACTTCCCTTAAGGGGTTCCTGTACTTTTGACTTTACACCTTCAGAATTCAATAACTTCCAAATTTGTCATTAGATTCCCGTTCTTTTCAGGAATCAGGTTCTCGCCATACTTACCTAGGTTTCCCGGCGCTGCGCGCGAATCGAAATCCATCCAGGTCGCTGAAAACTTGGTTTTCCTGTAAAAACTCAAAAAAAGTGGTTTTTTGACCACCCTGCAAAATTTTGTTCCCAAAGTAGTGCTGGAAACGTTCCTGTGGGCTAGCTCGCGAAATTACGTGTTTCTGGACACCTCGCACGCACGTCTAGCTTGACGGAAACATCAAAAATTTTCATTTTCTAAAATTTTCCATACAAATCTCATACAAAAGTCTATAACTTTCAATCCCATCATTAGATTCCGATCATTTTTGAGGAATCGAGTTCTCGCCACACTAACCTAGGTTTCCCGGCGCTGCGCGCGAATCGAAACCCCTCCGGGTCGCTGAAAACTTCGATTTTCCATCAAAAAACACATTTTTTGACCACCTTTCAAATTTTTTCTTCCCGAAGTAATTCCGAAAACGTTCCTGTGGGCTTGCTCGCGACGAGACGCGTCTCTGGACACCTCGCACGCCCGTCTAGCTCGCAGAGAAATCCAAAAATTTTCTCATTTTCCATCAAAAAACTGGTTTTTTGGCCGCTTTTCAAAAATTTTCTTCCCAACGTACTTCTGAAAACGTTCCCGTGGGCTTGCTCGCGACGAGACGCGTTCCCAGACACCTCACACGTGCCCGTAGCTCCTCTGGAACATCAAAATCTTAAAACTAGGTTATATCTATACATAGGTACATATAGCCAAAACCACCTAAGCAAGCATCGTCGAAACACAAATCGCGATATCTTCGAGCTCTGTATTGCGTTTTTGAAGCGGTTTTCGCGCGTGAACATTATTTTTAGGCGTCCGCTTGCCAACTGACAAAAAATTTTTGACTTCCCTTAAGGGGTTCCTGTACTTTTGACTTTACACCTTCAGAATTCAATAACTTCCAAATTTGTCATTAGATTCCCGTTCTTTTCAGGAATCAGGTTCTCGCCATACTTACCTAGGTTTCCCGGCGCTGCGCGCGAATCGAAATCCATCCAGGTCGCTGAAAACTTGGTTTTCCTGTAAAAACTCAAAAAAAGTGGTTTTTTGACCACCCTGCAAAATTTTGTTCCCAAAGTAGTGCTGGAAACGTTCCTGTGGGCTAGCTCGCGAAATTACGTGTTTCTGGACACCTCGCACGCACGTCTAGCTTGACGGAAACATCAAAAATTTTCATTTTCTAAAATTTTCCATACAAATCTCATACAAAAGTCTATAACTTTCAATCCCATCATTAGATTCCGATCATTTTTGAGGAATCGAGTTCTCGCCACACTAACCTAGGTTTCCCGGCGCTGCGCGCGAATCGAAACCCCTCCGGGTCGCTGAAAACTTCGATTTTCCATCAAAAAACACATTTTTTGACCACCTTTCAAATTTTTTCTTCCCGAAGTAATTCCGAAAACGTTCCTGTGGGCTTGCTCGCGACGAGACGCGTCTCTGGACACCTCGCACGCCCGTCTAGCTCGCAGAGAAATCCAAAAATTTTCTCATTTTCCATCAAAAAACTGGTTTTTTGGCCGCTTTTCAAAAATTTTCTTCCCAACGTACTTCTGAAAACGTTCCCGTGGGCTTGCTCGCGACGAGACGCGTTCCCAGACACCTCACACGTGCCCGTAGCTCCTCTGGAACATCAAAATCTTAAAACTAGGTTATATCTATACATAGGTACATATAGCCAAAACCACCTAAGCAAGCATCGTCGAAACACAAATCGCGATATCTTCGAGCTCTGTATTGCGTTTTTGAAGCGGTTTTCGCGCGTGAACATTATTTTTAGGCGTCCGCTTGCCAACTGACAAAAAATTTTTGACTTCCCTTAAGGGGTTCCTGTACTTTTGACTTTACACCTTCAGAATTCAATAACTTCCAAATTTGTCATTAGATTCCCGTTCTTTTCAGGAATCAGGTTCTCGCCATACTTACCTAGGTTTCCCGGCGCTGCGCGCGAATCGAAATCCATCCAGGTCGCTGAAAACTTGGTTTTCCTGTAAAAACTCAAAAAAAGTGGTTTTTTGACCACCCTGCAAAATTTTGTTCCCAAAGTAGTGCTGGAAACGTTCCTGTGGGCTAGCTCGCGAAATTACGTGTTTCTGGACACCTCGCACGCACGTCTAGCTTGACGGAAACATCAAAAATTTTCATTTTCTAAAATTTTCCATACAAATCTCATACAAAAGTCTATAACTTTCAATCCCATCATTAGATTCCGATCATTTTTGAGGAATCGAGTTCTCGCCACACTAACCTAGGTTTCCCGGCGCTGCGCGCGAATCGAAACCCCTCCGGGTCGCTGAAAACTTCGATTTTCCATCAAAAAACACATTTTTTGACCACCTTTCAAATTTTTTCTTCCCGAAGTAATTCCGAAAACGTTCCTGTGGGCTTGCTCGCGACGAGACGCGTCTCTGGACACCTCGCACGCCCGTCTAGCTCGCAGAGAAATCCAAAAATTTTCTCATTTTCCATCAAAAAACTGGTTTTTTGGCCGCTTTTCAAAAATTTTCTTCCCAACGTACTTCTGAAAACGTTCCCGTGGGCTTGCTCGCGACGAGACGCGTTCCCAGACACCTCACACGTGCCCGTAGCTCCTCTGGAACATCAAAATCTTAAAACTAGGTTATATCTATACATAGGTACATATAGCCAAAACCACCTAAGCAAGCATCGTCGAAACACAAATCGCGATATCTTCGAGCTCTGTATTGCGTTTTTGAAGCGGTTTTCGCGCGTGAACATTATTTTTAGGCGTCCGCTTGCCAACTGACAAAAAATTTTTGACTTCCCTTAAGGGGTTCCTGTACTTTTGACTTTACACCTTCAGAATTCAATAACTTCCAAATTTGTCATTAGATTCCCGTTCTTTTCAGGAATCAGGTTCTCGCCATACTTACCTAGGTTTCCCGGCGCTGCGCGCGAATCGAAATCCATCCAGGTCGCTGAAAACTTGGTTTTCCTGTAAAAACTCAAAAAAAGTGGTTTTTTGACCACCCTGCAAAATTTTGTTCCCAAAGTAGTGCTGGAAACGTTCCTGTGGGCTAGCTCGCGAAATTACGTGTTTCTGGACACCTCGCACGCACGTCTAGCTTGACGGAAACATCAAAAATTTTCATTTTCTAAAATTTTCCATACAAATCTCATACAAAAGTCTATAACTTTCAATCCCATCATTAGATTCCGATCATTTTTGAGGAATCGAGTTCTCGCCACACTAACCTAGGTTTCCCGGCGCTGCGCGCGAATCGAAACCCCTCCGGGTCGCTGAAAACTTCGATTTTCCATCAAAAAACACATTTTTTGACCACCTTTCAAATTTTTTCTTCCCGAAGTAATTCCGAAAACGTTCCTGTGGGCTTGCTCGCGACGAGACGCGTCTCTGGACACCTCGCACGCCCGTCTAGCTCGCAGAGAAATCCAAAAATTTTCTCATTTTCCATCAAAAAACTGGTTTTTTGGCCGCTTTTCAAAAATTTTCTTCCCAACGTACTTCTGAAAACGTTCCCGTGGGCTTGCTCGCGACGAGACGCGTTCCCAGACACCTCACACGTGCCCGTAGCTCCTCTGGAACATCAAAATCTTAAAACTAGGTTATATCTATACATAGGTACATATAGCCAAAACCACCTAAGCAAGCATCGTCGAAACACAAATCGCGATATCTTCGAGCTCTGTATTGCGTTTTTGAAGCGGTTTTCGCGCGTGAACATTATTTTTAGGCGTCCGCTTGCCAACTGACAAAAAATTTTTGACTTCCCTTAAGGGGTTCCTGTACTTTTGACTTTACACCTTCAGAATTCAATAACTTCCAAATTTGTCATTAGATTCCCGTTCTTTTCAGGAATCAGGTTCTCGCCATACTTACCTAGGTTTCCCGGCGCTGCGCGCGAATCGAAATCCATCCAGGTCGCTGAAAACTTGGTTTTCCTGTAAAAACTCAAAAAAAGTGGTTTTTTGACCACCCTGCAAAATTTTGTTCCCAAAGTAGTGCTGGAAACGTTCCTGTGGGCTAGCTCGCGAAATTACGTGTTTCTGGACACCTCGCACGCACGTCTAGCTTGACGGAAACATCAAAAATTTTCATTTTCTAAAATTTTCCATACAAATCTCATACAAAAGTCTATAACTTTCAATCCCATCATTAGATTCCGATCATTTTTGAGGAATCGAGTTCTCGCCACACTAACCTAGGTTTCCCGGCGCTGCGCGCGAATCGAAACCCCTCCGGGTCGCTGAAAACTTCGATTTTCCATCAAAAAACACATTTTTTGACCACCTTTCAAATTTTTTCTTCCCGAAGTAATTCCGAAAACGTTCCTGTGGGCTTGCTCGCGACGAGACGCGTCTCTGGACACCTCGCACGCCCGTCTAGCTCGCAGAGAAATCCAAAAATTTTCTCATTTTCCATCAAAAAACTGGTTTTTTGGCCGCTTTTCAAAAATTTTCTTCCCAACGTACTTCTGAAAACGTTCCCGTGGGCTTGCTCGCGACGAGACGCGTTCCCAGACACCTCACACGTGCCCGTAGCTCCTCTGGAACATCAAAATCTTAAAACTAGGTTATATCTATACATAGGTACATATAGCCAAAACCACCTAAGCAAGCATCGTCGAAACACAAATCGCGATATCTTCGAGCTCTGTATTGCGTTTTTGAAGCGGTTTTCGCGCGTGAACATTATTTTTAGGCGTCCGCTTGCCAACTGACAAAAAATTTTTGACTTCCCTTAAGGGGTTCCTGTACTTTTGACTTTACACCTTCAGAATTCAATAACTTCCAAATTTGTCATTAGATTCCCGTTCTTTTCAGGAATCAGGTTCTCGCCATACTTACCTAGGTTTCCCGGCGCTGCGCGCGAATCGAAATCCATCCAGGTCGCTGAAAACTTGGTTTTCCTGTAAAAACTCAAAAAAAGTGGTTTTTTGACCACCCTGCAAAATTTTGTTCCCAAAGTAGTGCTGGAAACGTTCCTGTGGGCTAGCTCGCGAAATTACGTGTTTCTGGACACCTCGCACGCACGTCTAGCTTGACGGAAACATCAAAAATTTTCATTTTCTAAAATTTTCCATACAAATCTCATACAAAAGTCTATAACTTTCAATCCCATCATTAGATTCCGATCATTTTTGAGGAATCGAGTTCTCGCCACACTAACCTAGGTTTCCCGGCGCTGCGCGCGAATCGAAACCCCTCCGGGTCGCTGAAAACTTCGATTTTCCATCAAAAAACACATTTTTTGACCACCTTTCAAATTTTTTCTTCCCGAAGTAATTCCGAAAACGTTCCTGTGGGCTTGCTCGCGACGAGACGCGTCTCTGGACACCTCGCACGCCCGTCTAGCTCGCAGAGAAATCCAAAAATTTTCTCATTTTCCATCAAAAAACTGGTTTTTTGGCCGCTTTTCAAAAATTTTCTTCCCAACGTACTTCTGAAAACGTTCCCGTGGGCTTGCTCGCGACGAGACGCGTTCCCAGACACCTCACACGTGCCCGTAGCTCCTCTGGAACATCAAAATCTTAAAACTAGGTTATATCTATACATAGGTACATATAGCCAAAACCACCTAAGCAAGCATCGTCGAAACACAAATCGCGATATCTTCGAGCTCTGTATTGCGTTTTTGAAGCGGTTTTCGCGCGTGAACATTATTTTTAGGCGTCCGCTTGCCAACTGACAAAAAATTTTTGACTTCCCTTAAGGGGTTCCTGTACTTTTGACTTTACACCTTCAGAATTCAATAACTTCCAAATTTGTCATTAGATTCCCGTTCTTTTCAGGAATCAGGTTCTCGCCATACTTACCTAGGTTTCCCGGCGCTGCGCGCGAATCGAAATCCATCCAGGTCGCTGAAAACTTGGTTTTCCTGTAAAAACTCAAAAAAAGTGGTTTTTTGACCACCCTGCAAAATTTTGTTCCCAAAGTAGTGCTGGAAACGTTCCTGTGGGCTAGCTCGCGAAATTACGTGTTTCTGGACACCTCGCACGCACGTCTAGCTTGACGGAAACATCAAAAATTTTCATTTTCTAAAATTTTCCATACAAATCTCATACAAAAGTCTATAACTTTCAATCCCATCATTAGATTCCGATCATTTTTGAGGAATCGAGTTCTCGCCACACTAACCTAGGTTTCCCGGCGCTGCGCGCGAATCGAAACCCCTCCGGGTCGCTGAAAACTTCGATTTTCCATCAAAAAACACATTTTTTGACCACCTTTCAAATTTTTTCTTCCCGAAGTAATTCCGAAAACGTTCCTGTGGGCTTGCTCGCGACGAGACGCGTCTCTGGACACCTCGCACGCCCGTCTAGCTCGCAGAGAAATCCAAAAATTTTCTCATTTTCCATCAAAAAACTGGTTTTTTGGCCGCTTTTCAAAAATTTTCTTCCCAACGTACTTCTGAAAACGTTCCCGTGGGCTTGCTCGCGACGAGACGCGTTCCCAGACACCTCACACGTGCCCGTAGCTCCTCTGGAACATCAAAATCTTAAAACTAGGTTATATCTATACATAGGTACATATAGCCAAAACCACCTAAGCAAGCATCGTCGAAACACAAATCGCGATATCTTCGAGCTCTGTATTGCGTTTTTGAAGCGGTTTTCGCGCGTGAACATTATTTTTAGGCGTCCGCTTGCCAACTGACAAAAAATTTTTGACTTCCCTTAAGGGGTTCCTGTACTTTTGACTTTACACCTTCAGAATTCAATAACTTCCAAATTTGTCATTAGATTCCCGTTCTTTTCAGGAATCAGGTTCTCGCCATACTTACCTAGGTTTCCCGGCGCTGCGCGCGAATCGAAATCCATCCAGGTCGCTGAAAACTTGGTTTTCCTGTAAAAACTCAAAAAAAGTGGTTTTTTGACCACCCTGCAAAATTTTGTTCCCAAAGTAGTGCTGGAAACGTTCCTGTGGGCTAGCTCGCGAAATTACGTGTTTCTGGACACCTCGCACGCACGTCTAGCTTGACGGAAACATCAAAAATTTTCATTTTCTAAAATTTTCCATACAAATCTCATACAAAAGTCTATAACTTTCAATCCCATCATTAGATTCCGATCATTTTTGAGGAATCGAGTTTTCGCCACACTAACCTAGGTTTCCCGGCGCTGCGCGCGAATCGAAACCCCTCCGGGTCGCTGAAAACTTCGATTTTCCATCAAAAAACACATTTTTTGACCACCTTTCAAATTTTTTCTTCCCGAAGTAATTCCGAAAACGTTCCTGTGGGCTTGCTCGCGACGAGACGCGTCTCTGGACACCTCGCACGCCCGTCTAGCTCGCAGAGAAATCCAAAAATTTTCTCATTTTCCATCAAAAAACTGGTTTTTTGGCCGCTTTTCAAAAATTTTCTTCCCAACGTACTTCTGAAAACGTTCCCGTGGGCTTGCTCGCGACGAGACGCGTTCCCAGACACCTCACACGTGCCCGTAGCTCCTCTGGAACATCAAAATCTTAAAACTAGGTTATATCTATACATAGGTACATATAGCCAAAACCACCTAAGCAAGCATCGTCGAAACACAAATCGCGATATCTTCGAGCTCTGTATTGCGTTTTTGAAGCGGTTTTCGCGCGTGAACATTATTTTTAGGCGTCCGCTTGCCAACTGACAAAAAATTTTTGACTTCCCTTAAGGGGTTCCTGTACTTTTGACTTTACACCTTCAGAATTCAATAACTTCCAAATTTGTCATTAGATTCCCGTTCTTTTCAGGAATCAGGTTCTCGCCATACTTACCTAGGTTTCCCGGCGCTGCGCGCGAATCGAAATCCATCCAGGTCGCTGAAAACTTGGTTTTCCTGTAAAAACTCAAAAAAAGTGGTTTTTTGACCACCCTGCAAAATTTTGTTCCCAAAGTAGTGCTGGAAACGTTCCTGTGGGCTAGCTCGCGAAATTACGTGTTTCTGGACACCTCGCACGCACGTCTAGCTTGACGGAAACATCAAAAATTTTCATTTTCTAAAATTTTCCATACAAATCTCATACAAAAGTCTATAACTTTCAATCCCATCATTAGATTCCGATCATTTTTGAGGAATCGAGTTCTCGCCACACTAACCTAGGTTTCCCGGCGCTGCGCGCGAATCGAAACCCCTCCGGGTCGCTGAAAACTTCGATTTTCCATCAAAAAACACATTTTTTGACCACCTTTCAAATTTTTTCTTCCCGAAGTAATTCCGAAAACGTTCCTGTGGGCTTGCTCGCGACGAGACGCATCTCTGGACACCTCGCACGCCCGTCTAGCTCGCAGAGAAATCCAAAAATTTTCTCATTTTCCATCAAAAAACTGGTTTTTTGGCCGCTTTTCAAAAATTTTCTTCCCAACGTACTTCTGAAAACGTTCCCGTGGGCTTGCTCGCGACGAGACGCGTTCCCAGACACCTCACACGTGCCCGTAGCTCCTCTGGAACATCAAAATCTTAAAACTAGGTTATATCTATACATAGGTACATATAGCCAAAACCACCTAAGCAAGCATCGTCGAAACACAAATCGCGATATCTTCGAGCTCTGTATTGCGTTTTTGAAGCGGTTTTCGCGCGTGAACATTATTTTTAGGCGTCCGCTTGCCAACTGACAAAAAATTTTTGACTTCCCTTAAGGGGTTCCTGTACTTTTGACTTTACACCTTCAGAATTCAATAACTTCCAAATTTGTCATTAGATTCCCGTTCTTTTCAGGAATCAGGTTCTCGCCATACTTACCTAGGTTTCCCGGCGCTGCGCGCGAATCGAAATCCATCCAGGTCGCTGAAAACTTGGTTTTCCTGTAAAAACTCAAAAAAAGTGGTTTTTTGACCACCCTGCAAAATTTTGTTCCCAAAGTAGTGCTGGAAACGTTCCTGTGGGCTAGCTCGCGAAATTACGTGTTTCTGGACACCTCGCACGCACGTCTAGCTTGACGGAAACATCAAAAATTTTCATTTTCTAAAATTTTCCATACAAATCTCATACAAAAGTCTATAACTTTCAATCCCATCATTAGATTCCGATCATTTTTGAGGAATCGAGTTCTCGCCACACTAACCTAGGTTTCCCGGCGCTGCGCGCGAATCGAAACCCCTCCGGGTCGCTGAAAACTTCGATTTTCCATCAAAAAACACATTTTTTGACCACCTTTCAAATTTTTTCTTCCCGAAGTAATTCCGAAAACGTTCCTGTGGGCTTGCTCGCGACGAGACGCGTCTCTGGACACCTCGCACGCCCGTCTAGCTCGCAGAGAAATCCAAAAATTTTCTCATTTTCCATCAAAAAACTGGTTTTTTGGCCGCTTTTCAAAAATTTTCTTCCCAACGTACTTCTGAAAACGTTCCCGTGGGCTTGCTCGCGACGAGACGCGTTCCCAGACACCTCACACGTGCCCGTAGCTCCTCTGGAACATCAAAATCTTAAAACTAGGTTATATCTATACATAGGTACATATAGCCAAAACCACCTAAGCAAGCATCGTCGAAACACAAATCGCGATATCTTCGAGCTCTGTATTGCGTTTTTGAAGCGGTTTTCGCGCGTGAACATTATTTTTAGGCGTCCGCTTGCCAACTGACAAAAAATTTTTGACTTCCCTTAAGGGGTTCCTGTACTTTTGACTTTACACCTTCAGAATTCAATAACTTCCAAATTTGTCATTAGATTCCCGTTCTTTTCAGGAATCAGGTTCTCGCCATACTTACCTAGGTTTCCCGGCGCTGCGCGCGAATCGAAATCCATCCAGGTCGCTGAAAACTTGGTTTTCCTGTAAAAACTCAAAAAAAGTGGTTTTTTGACCACCCTGCAAAATTTTGTTCCCAAAGTAGTGCTGGAAACGTTCCTGTGGGCTAGCTCGCGAAATTACGTGTTTCTGGACACCTCGCACGCACGTCTAGCTTGACGGAAACATCAAAAATTTTCATTTTCTAAAATTTTCCATACAAATCTCATACAAAAGTCTATAACTTTCAATCCCATCATTAGATTCCGATCATTTTTGAGGAATCGAGTTCTCGCCACACTAACCTAGGTTTCCCGGCGCTGCGCGCGAATCGAAACCCCTCCGGGTCGCTGAAAACTTCGATTTTCCATCAAAAAACACATTTTTTGACCACCTTTCAAATTTTTTCTTCCCGAAGTAATTCCGAAAACGTTCCTGTGGGCTTGCTCGCGACGAGACGCGTCTCTGGACACCTCGCACGCCCGTCTAGCTCGCAGAGAAATCCAAAAATTTTCTCATTTTCCATCAAAAAACTGGTTTTTTGGCCGCTTTTCAAAAATTTTCTTCCCAACGTACTTCTGAAAACGTTCCCGTGGGCTTGCTCGCGACGAGACGCGTTCCCAGACACCTCACACGTGCCCGTAGCTCCTCTGGAACATCAAAATCTTAAAACTAGGTTATATCTATACATAGGTACATATAGCCAAAACCACCTAAGCAAGCATCGTCGAAACACAAATCGCGATATCTTCGAGCTCTGTATTGCGTTTTTGAAGCGGTTTTCGCGCGTGAACATTATTTTTAGGCGTCCGCTTGCCAACTGACAAAAAATTTTTGACTTCCCTTAAGGGGTTCCTGTACTTTTGACTTTACACCTTCAGAATTCAATAACTTCCAAATTTGTCATTAGATTCCCGTTCTTTTCAGGAATCAGGTTCTCGCCATACTTACCTAGGTTTCCCGGCGCTGCGCGCGAATCGAAATCCATCCAGGTCGCTGAAAACTTGGTTTTCCTGTAAAAACTCAAAAAAAGTGGTTTTTTGACCACCCTGCAAAATTTTGTTCCCAAAGTAGTGCTGGAAACGTTCCTGTGGGCTAGCTCGCGAAATTACGTGTTTCTGGACACCTCGCACGCACGTCTAGCTTGACGGAAACATCAAAAATTTTCATTTTCTAAAATTTTCCATACAAATCTCATACAAAAGTCTATAACTTTCAATCCCATCATTAGATTCCGATCATTTTTGAGGAATCGAGTTCTCGCCACACTAACCTAGGTTTCCCGGCGCTGCGCGCGAATCGAAACCCCTCCGGGTCGCTGAAAACTTCGATTTTCCATCAAAAAACACATTTTTTGACCACCTTTCAAATTTTTTCTTCCCGAAGTAATTCCGAAAACGTTCCTGTGGGCTTGCTCGCGACGAGACGCGTCTCTGGACACCTCGCACGCCCGTCTAGCTCGCAGAGAAATCCAAAAATTTTCTCATTTTCCATCAAAAAACTGGTTTTTTGGCCGCTTTTCAAAAATTTTCTTCCCAACGTACTTCTGAAAACGTTCCCGTGGGCTTGCTCGCGACGAGACGCGTTCCCAGACACCTCACACGTGCCCGTAGCTCCTCTGGAACATCAAAATCTTAAAACTAGGTTATATCTATACATAGGTACATATAGCCAAAACCACCTAAGCAAGCATCGTCGAAACACAAATCGCGATATCTTCGAGCTCTGTATTGCGTTTTTGAAGCGGTTTTCGCGCGTGAACATTATTTTTAGGCGTCCGCTTGCCAACTGACAAAAAATTTTTGACTTCCCTTAAGGGGTTCCTGTACTTTTGACTTTACACCTTCAGAATTCAATAACTTCCAAATTTGTCATTAGATTCCCGTTCTTTTCAGGAATCAGGTTCTCGCCATACTTACCTAGGTTTCCCGGCGCTGCGCGCGAATCGAAATCCATCCAGGTCGCTGAAAACTTGGTTTTCCTGTAAAAACTCAAAAAAAGTGGTTTTTTGACCACCCTGCAAAATTTTGTTCCCAAAGTAGTGCTGGAAACGTTCCTGTGGGCTAGCTCGCGAAATTACGTGTTTCTGGACACCTCGCACGCACGTCTAGCTTGACGGAAACATCAAAAATTTTCATTTTCTAAAATTTTCCATACAAATCTCATACAAAAGTCTATAACTTTCAATCCCATCATTAGATTCCGATCATTTTTGAGGAATCGAGTTCTCGCCACACTAACCTAGGTTTCCCGGCGCTGCGCGCGAATCGAAACCCCTCCGGGTCGCTGAAAACTTCGATTTTCCATCAAAAAACACATTTTTTGACCACCTTTCAAATTTTTTCTTCCCGAAGTAATTCCGAAAACGTTCCTGTGGGCTTGCTCGCGACGAGACGCGTCTCTGGACACCTCGCACGCCCGTCTAGCTCGCAGAGAAATCCAAAAATTTTCTCATTTTCCATCAAAAAACTGGTTTTTTGGCCGCTTTTCAAAAATTTTCTTCCCAACGTACTTCTGAAAACGTTCCCGTGGGCTTGCTCGCGACGAGACGCGTTCCCAGACACCTCACACGTGCCCGTAGCTCCTCTGGAACATCAAAATCTTAAAACTAGGTTATATCTATACATAGGTACATATAGCCAAAACCACCTAAGCAAGCATCGTCGAAACACAAATCGCGATATCTTCGAGCTCTGTATTGCGTTTTTGAAGCGGTTTTCGCGCGTGAACATTATTTTTAGGCGTCCGCTTGCCAACTGACAAAAAATTTTTGACTTCCCTTAAGGGGTTCCTGTACTTTTGACTTTACACCTTCAGAATTCAATAACTTCCAAATTTGTCATTAGATTCCCGTTCTTTTCAGGAATCAGGTTCTCGCCATACTTACCTAGGTTTCCCGGCGCTGCGCGCGAATCGAAATCCATCCAGGTCGCTGAAAACTTGGTTTTCCTGTAAAAACTCAAAAAAAGTGGTTTTTTGACCACCCTGCAAAATTTTGTTCCCAAAGTAGTGCTGGAAACGTTCCTGTGGGCTAGCTCGCGAAATTACGTGTTTCTGGACACCTCGCACGCACGTCTAGCTTGACGGAAACATCAAAAATTTTCATTTTCTAAAATTTTCCATACAAATCTCATACAAAAGTCTATAACTTTCAATCCCATCATTAGATTCCGATCATTTTTGAGGAATCGAGTTCTCGCCACACTAACCTAGGTTTCCCGGCGCTGCGCGCGAATCGAAACCCCTCCGGGTCGCTGAAAACTTCGATTTTCCATCAAAAAACACATTTTTTGACCACCTTTCAAATTTTTTCTTCCCGAAGTAATTCCGAAAACGTTCCTGTGGGCTTGCTCGCGACGAGACGCGTCTCTGGACACCTCGCACGCCCGTCTAGCTCGCAGAGAAATCCAAAAATTTTCTCATTTTCCATCAAAAAACTGGTTTTTTGGCCGCTTTTCAAAAATTTTCTTCCCAACGTACTTCTGAAAACGTTCCCGTGGGCTTGCTCGCGACGAGACGCGTTCCCAGACACCTCACACGTGCCCGTAGCTCCTCTGGAACATCAAAATCTTAAAACTAGGTTATATCTATACATAGGTACATATAGCCAAAACCACCTAAGCAAGCATCGTCGAAACACAAATCGCGATATCTTCGAGCTCTGTATTGCGTTTTTGAAGCGGTTTTCGCGCGTGAACATTATTTTTAGGCGTCCGCTTGCCAACTGACAAAAAATTTTTGACTTCCCTTAAGGGGTTCCTGTACTTTTGACTTTACACCTTCAGAATTCAATAACTTCCAAATTTGTCATTAGATTCCCGTTCTTTTCAGGAATCAGGTTCTCGCCATACTTACCTAGGTTTCCCGGCGCTGCGCGCGAATCGAAATCCATCCAGGTCGCTGAAAACTTGGTTTTCCTGTAAAAACTCAAAAAAAGTGGTTTTTTGACCACCCTGCAAAATTTTGTTCCCAAAGTAGTGCTGGAAACGTTCCTGTGGGCTAGCTCGCGAAATTACGTGTTTCTGGACACCTCGCACGCACGTCTAGCTTGACGGAAACATCAAAAATTTTCATTTTCTAAAATTTTCCATACAAATCTCATACAAAAGTCTATAACTTTCAATCCCATCATTAGATTCCGATCATTTTTGAGGAATCGAGTTCTCGCCACACTAACCTAGGTTTCCCGGCGCTGCGCGCGAATCGAAACCCCTCCGGGTCGCTGAAAACTTCGATTTTCCATCAAAAAACACATTTTTTGACCACCTTTCAAATTTTTTCTTCCCGAAGTAATTCCGAAAACGTTCCTGTGGGCTTGCTCGCGACGAGACGCGTCTCTGGACACCTCGCACGCCCGTCTAGCTCGCAGAGAAATCCAAAAATTTTCTCATTTTCCATCAAAAAACTGGTTTTTTGGCCGCTTTTCAAAAATTTTCTTCCCAACGTACTTCTGAAAACGTTCCCGTGGGCTTGCTCGCGACGAGACGCGTTCCCAGACACCTCACACGTGCCCGTAGCTCCTCTGGAACATCAAAATCTTAAAACTAGGTTATATCTATACATCGGCGGAACCGCGTTGCCCCCCCCCCCAGCAAAGCCAGCCGCGACAGAGTCGGCGCCAGCCAAGGGGAAGAGGAAGGGGAAGGGGAAGAAAGGCAAAGCAAAGGCGCTGCCAGCGACAGCGCCTGCTGCGAGCGGTCCTCCGCCTGCGGCCCGCCAACAACCTGCGGCACGCCAACAGCCTGCGGCACGCCAGACGCCTGCGGCACGCCAGACGCCACTGCCGCCACCGCCCTCCCAGCCCGCACAGCTCCCTACACCTCCCCCGGCTGAAGCCGGATGGCACGTAGTCGGGGAGCAGCAGAAGAGGCGGAAGGCGGCCAAAAAGGCCCACGATCAGGAGCGGCAGCGCCAGTTCAGAGAGCGCAAGATCGCGGCTAGGCTCCGCGCCCCGAAGACCGCCGCTGTAGTAATCACGCTACAGCCGGAAGCGGAAAAGAGGGGCGTGTCCTACCGCGACCTGCTGGCGAAGGCGAAGGAGACGGTGGATCTCCGTGAGCTCGGGATCACCGGGGGCCTCCGGCTAAAAGTCACTGCGACTGGAGCGCGGATGCTTGAGATCCCCGGGGAGGCCAGCGGCTCGTCCGCTGACGCTCTGGCTGAAAAGCTCAGAGCGTCCCTTAACGCGGATGAGGCCAGAGTGTCCAGGCCCGTTAGGTGCGCAGACCTGCGTATCCTGGGCCTGGACGATTCTGTCACTGAGGAGGAGATCGTGGCCGCCGTCGCCAGGTCCGGAAGGTGTCCTGCCGAACAAGTCAAGGCAGGCGCCATACGTCCGGACCTCTCGGGCATGCGAACAGTAACGGTTTGCTGCCCTGTGACGGCGGCCAAAACTATTGTGGAGGGCCGTAGGCTACTAGTGGGCTGGGTGTCAGCGCAAGTCAAGCTGCTGGAACCCAGGCCTCTGAGGTGCTATCGCTGCCACGTGGGGCACCACGTGTCAGTCAAGTGCGCCTCGGAGGTCGATCGCAGCGGCCTCTGTTTCCGCTGCGGTCAGCCCGGTCACGTGGCCGTAGCTTGCTCCGCCAAGCCGCACTGCGTCGCATGTGCGTCGGCGGGCAAGTCGGGCGATCACCGGGCTGGGAGCAAGGCCTGCGCTCCGCCCACCAAAGCCAGATCCGGAGCTAGGGGGAGGCCCTCCACCGCCACTGCCACCGTCTCCGCCGCAGCAGCCGTAACTGCCGCAGCCGCAACCGCCGCAGCCGCAACCGCCGTAGCCGCAACCGCCGCGGTCGCAACCGCCGCCACTGCCGCTATTACCGCCACAGAGGGGCCCTCGCAGGAGGAAGCTGAAATGGAATGCCAGTAACGGCCCCTCTCAGCTTCCTCCAGGCGAATATCAACCACTGCGCCTGCGCTCAGCACTTGCTGATGCAGAGCATGGCGCAGTGGTCGATCAACATTGCGGTGGTCTCTGAGCCGTATTTTGTCCCACCCAGGGATGACTGGGTTGCGGACCTTAACGGCTCAGTGACCATCATATCGTCGGCCGCCGCCGGTACCCCGTCCCTTGAAAATGTCAGGAGGGGACAGGGGTGCGTAGCAGCACGGTTCGGGGAAATCGTCGTGGTAGGCGTCTACTTCTCCCCGAGCCGAACTCTCGCCGAGTTCCACAACTCTCTGGTAGAGTTGGGTGTCGTCGTCGGACACTATTCCCTACCCGTGCTTGTCCTCGGGGACTTCAACGCCAAGAACTTGGCTTGGGGTTCTCGTCTGACAGACGTGCGGGGAAGGATGGTAGAAGACTGGGCTCTGGAGACAGGCCTAGTCGTCCTCAATCGGGGTTCTGTCCCCACGTGCGTGCGGATGCGGGGCGAGTCGGTGGTGGACATCTCGTTCGCCAGTCCCGCTCTGTCACCGCGGGTCATTGACTGGCGTGTCATGGAGGAGGTGGAGACCTATTCCGATCACCGGTATATCCGGTTTGACGTCTCCACCCAGACCTCAAGCGCGCCGGTCGTACAGACCCCGATTGGTCCGCGTTGGGCTCTGAAGCAGCTGGACCGGGAGCTCCTCCTGGAAGCCTCGATCGTGCAGGCCTGGGTGACATCACCGGACAGGCCTGCCGACGTCAACAGTGAGGCAGGGTGGTTCCAGGAGGCCATGTCCGACATTTGTGACGTGGCAATGCCCCGAGTCCGGCCAGGAAGAGCCCGGCGCCAGGTGTACTGGTGGTCGCGAGAGCTAGCGTCTCTGCGCGAGGCGTGCATTTCTGCGCGCCGCCGGTACGCCAGGCATCGCAGGCGCCGCATCCGTCCTCCGGATGCGGACGCCATCGAGGCGGAGCTATACGAGGGATACAGAGCCGCGAAGACCGCTCTCCGCGACGCTGTCCTGCGGGCTAGAGATCTGGCCCGCGAGGAAATGCTGGCGACTCTCGACAGAGATCCGTGGGGGCGCCCCTACCTCATGGTGCGGAACAAGCTCCGCACCTGGGCCCCCCCACTGACGCAGAGTCTCCGGCCTCAGCTCGTGGAGGACGCGGTGAGCGCTCTGTTCCCTGCGCGAGGGGAACATCCTCCCCCGTCTATGGCTCCGCCGCCTGCGGTGCCGGAAGAGGACCAAGAGGACGACGACGACGACATCCCTGCTGTGACTGGGGTAGACCTGAGAGCGGCGGTACGGAGGCTCAAGGCCAAGAATACCGCCCCAGGGCCCGACGGCTTGCCTGGCAAAGCCTGGGCCCTGGCATTGGAGGCTCTCGGGCCTCGACTGGAGGGGCTCTTTAGCGCATGCTTGGAGAGAGGCCAGTTCCCGCTTTCTTGGAGGACCGGGAAGCTGGTACTCATCCCGAAGCCTGGGCGCCCTGCGGACTCTCCGTCCGCATTCCGGCCCGTGGTGTTGCTCGACGAGGTGGGCAAGCTCTTCGAGAGAGTCATTGCGAACCGCCTCGCCGGGCACCTAGCGGGAACGGGGCCGGATCTTGCGGACAACCAGTTCGGTTTCCGCAAGGGGCGCTCTACGGTGGACGCCGTCATGCGCGTCAGAGCCCTCACGACGGGGGATGCGGTCTCCCGGGGTGGTGTTGTCTTGGCGGTGTCTCTTGACATCGCCAACGCCTTCAACACCATGCCCTGGAGCTGCATTGGGGAGGCACTCCGGTATCATCGGGTGCCGACCTACCTTCGTCGTGTGGTCGGGGACTACCTGTCCGACCGGGCAGTAATCTACCCAAGTCACAGCGGTGAGTGGAACCGGCGAGAGATGTCGTGCGGTGTCCCACAGGGTTCGGTTCTGGGGCCGCCCCTGTGGAACATCGGTTACGACTGGGTGCTGCGAGCCGACCTCCCTAGCGGCGTCAACGTCATTTGTTACGCTGACGACACGCTGGTGCTGGCACAAGGGGGGTCGTACGCGGAGGCGGCCGACGTAATGACACGCGGGGTTGCGATAGTCGTGGAGAGGATCCGGCAACTGGGTCTCGAGGTGGCGCTGCACAAGTCCGAAGCCATGTGTTTTCATGGCCGAGGCATTGCGCCACCGTCGGGATCCTTGCTGACGGTAGGAGGGGTTTCCATCGGCGTCGAATCGACGCTGAAATACCTGGGGCTCGTCCTAGACAGCCGATGGAACTTCGTGGAGCATTTCCGACGTTTGGTCCCCAAACTGGAGCGGGCCGGGGCTGCTTTCAGGCGGCTCCTGCCCAACCTGGGGGGACCGAACGCCTCCTGCCGTAGGCTATACGCGGGGGTCGTGCGGTCCATGGCCCTTTACGGGGCCCCGGTGTGGGCGCGTTCATTGAGGCAGCGTGCTGCGAACCACTTGAACGCGCCCCAAAAGGTGGTGGCCCTCAGGATGACCCGAGGGTACCGCACGATCTCGCGCGAAGCGGCGGGTCTCCTTGCCGGATTGCCGCCATGGGATCTGGAGGCGGTGGTCCTCGCGCGCCTGCATGATTGGCGCGCGGAGGTACTAAGCCGGGGGGAAACTCCGCTGACGCGGCAAATTGTCGCGCAGCGGACGGACTTCCGGCGCGATCTCATGGCGTCATGGAGACGACGACTATCGCAACCCAGCGCAGGGCACGCCACAATAGCGGCGATAAGTCCCCTCTTTGAGGAGTGGCTTGAGAGGCGCCACGGCGTCCTCACCTTCCGCCTGACGCAGGTCCTCACCGGACATGGATGTTTCGGGAGGTTCCTGCACCGAATTCGGCGGGAGGAAACGCCCGGGTGTCACCACTGCGAGGATCGACCGGAGGACACGGTAGAGCACACTGTGCAGGTGTGCCCCGCTTGGGCGGCGCACCGCCGTGTCCTCGAAACGGCGATTGGCGGCGACCTCTCGCGTCCGGCCCTGGTCCAAGCCATGGTCCGGAGCGAGACGGAATGGGACGCCGTTGCCTCCTTCTGCGAAGCAGTCATGCTAGCGAAGGAGGTGGCGGAGCGGGAGAGGAGACCCTCTCGTCCCGGCCGCCGTGGTGGACGCCGCGGGCGTCGGGGGCCACCTGGTGACCTCCGGCCACCGTAGGCGCAGGCCTGTGGACGGCGAGCTATGGGTGGCTCGCCGTCCGTCCATCTAGACAGGCCGTGTCGACGGCGCGTTAGTGTTCCACGCGCGCCTCAAAGAGAGTCAGCAACACAGAGGGGCCCGAAAGGACCGACGCCTGCCGGAGTCGCGGGATTATTCGCAAGAGACACCGTGGCTCCGGAACACAAAGGGCAATGAAGGAACATGGATGGGTTTTAGTCAGTAGAAGTCTGACACTCCCTCCCGCTACACCCAGAGCGGGAGGAGTCATTGGATGATTTCCCATCCCTAAAAAAAAAAAAAAAAAAAAGGTTATATCTATACATAGGTACATATAGCCAAAACCACCTAAGCAAGCATCGTCGAAACACAAATCGCGATATCTTCGAGCTCTGTATTGCGTTTTTGAAGCGGTTTTCGCGCGTGAACATTATTTTTAGGCGTCCGCTTGCCAACTGACAAAAAATTTTTGACTTCCCTTAAGGGGTTCCTGTACTTTTGACTTTACACCTTCAGAATTCAATAACTTCCAAATTTGTCATTAGATTCCCGTTCTTTTCAGGAATCAGGTTCTCGCCATACTTACCTAGGTTTCCCGGCGCTGCGCGCGAATCGAAATCCATCCAGGTCGCTGAAAACTTGGTTTTCCTGTAAAAACTCAAAAAAAGTGGTTTTTTGACCACCCTGCAAAATTTTGTTCCCAAAGTAGTGCTGGAAACGTTCCTGTGGGCTAGCTCGCGAAATTACGTGTTTCTGGACACCTCGCACGCACGTCTAGCTTGACGGAAACATCAAAAATTTTCATTTTCTAAAATTTTCCATACAAATCTCATACAAAAGTCTATAACTTTCAATCCCATCATTAGATTCCGATCATTTTTGAGGAATCGAGTTCTCGCCACACTAACCTAGGTTTCCCGGCGCTGCGCGCGAATCGAAACCCCTCCGGGTCGCTGAAAACTTCGATTTTCCATCAAAAAACACATTTTTTGACCACCTTTCAAATTTTTTCTTCCCGAAGTAATTCCGAAAACGTTCCTGTGGGCTTGCTCGCGACGAGACGCGTCTCTGGACACCTCGCACGCCCGTCTAGCTCGCAGAGAAATCCAAAAATTTTCTCATTTTCCATCAAAAAACTGGTTTTTTGGCCGCTTTTCAAAAATTTTCTTCCCAACGTACTTCTGAAAACGTTCCCGTGGGCTTGCTCGCGACGAGACGCGTTCCCAGACACCTCACACGTGCCCGTAGCTCCTCTGGAACATCAAAATCTTAAAACTAGGTTATATCTATACATAGGTACATATAGCCAAAACCACCTAAGCAAGCATCGTCGAAACACAAATCGCGATATCTTCGAGCTCTGTATTGCGTTTTTGAAGCGGTTTTCGCGCGTGAACATTATTTTTAGGCGTCCGCTTGCCAACTGACAAAAAATTTTTGACTTCCCTTAAGGGGTTCCTGTACTTTTGACTTTACACCTTCAGAATTCAATAACTTCCAAATTTGTCATTAGATTCCCGTTCTTTTCAGGAATCAGGTTCTCGCCATACTTACCTAGGTTTCCCGGCGCTGCGCGCGAATCGAAATCCATCCAGGTCGCTGAAAACTTGGTTTTCCTGTAAAAACTCAAAAAAAGTGGTTTTTTGACCACCCTGCAAAATTTTGTTCCCAAAGTAGTGCTGGAAACGTTCCTGTGGGCTAGCTCGCGAAATTACGTGTTTCTGGACACCTCGCACGCACGTCTAGCTTGACGGAAACATCAAAAATTTTCATTTTCTAAAATTTTCCATACAAATCTCATACAAAAGTCTATAACTTTCAATCCCATCATTAGATTCCGATCATTTTTGAGGAATCGAGTTCTCGCCACACTAACCTAGGTTTCCCGGCGCTGCGCGCGAATCGAAACCCCTCCGGGTCGCTGAAAACTTCGATTTTCCATCAAAAAACACATTTTTTGACCACCTTTCAAATTTTTTCTTCCCGAAGTAATTCCGAAAACGTTCCTGTGGGCTTGCTCGCGACGAGACGCGTCTCTGGACACCTCGCACGCCCGTCTAGCTCGCAGAGAAATCCAAAAATTTTCTCATTTTCCATCAAAAAACTGGTTTTTTGGCCGCTTTTCAAAAATTTTCTTCCCAACGTACTTCTGAAAACGTTCCCGTGGGCTTGCTCGCGACGAGACGCGTTCCCAGACACCTCACACGTACCCGTAGCTCCTCTGGAACATCAAAATCTTAAAACTAGGTTATATCTATACATAGGTACATATAGCCAAAACCACCTAAGCAAGCATCGTCGAAACACAAATCGCGATATCTTCGAGCTCTGTATTGCGTTTTTGAAGCGGTTTTCGCGCGTGAACATTATTTTTAGGCGTCCGCTTGCCAACTGACAAAAAATTTTTGACTTCCCTTAAGGGGTTCCTGTACTTTTGACTTTACACCTTCAGAATTCAATAACTTCCAAATTTGTCATTAGATTCCCGTTCTTTTCAGGAATCAGGTTCTCGCCATACTTACCTAGGTTTCCCGGCGCTGCGCGCGAATCGAAATCCATCCAGGTCGCTGAAAACTTGGTTTTCCTGTAAAAACTCAAAAAAAGTGGTTTTTTGACCACCCTGCAAAATTTTGTTCCCAAAGTAGTGCTGGAAACGTTCCTGTGGGCTAGCTCGCGAAATTACGTGTTTCTGGACACCTCGCACGCACGTCTAGCTTGACGGAAACATCAAAAATTTTCATTTTCTAAAATTTTCCATACAAATCTCATACAAAAGTCTATAACTTTCAATCCCATCATTAGATTCCGATCATTTTTGAGGAATCGAGTTCTCGCCACACTAACCTAGGTTTCCCGGCGCTGCGCGCGAATCGAAACCCCTCCGGGTCGCTGAAAACTTCGATTTTCCATCAAAAAACACATTTTTTGACCACCTTTCAAATTTTTTCTTCCCGAAGTAATTCCGAAAACGTTCCTGTGGGCTTGCTCGCGACGAGACGCGTCTCTGGACACCTCGCACGCCCGTCTAGCTCGCAGAGAAATCCAAAAATTTTCTCATTTTCCATCAAAAAACTGGTTTTTTGGCCGCTTTTCAAAAATTTTCTTCCCAACGTACTTCTGAAAACGTTCCCGTGGGCTTGCTCGCGACGAGACGCGTTCCCAGACACCTCACACGTGCCCGTAGCTCCTCTGGAACATCAAAATCTTAAAACTAGGTTATATCTATACATAGGTACATATAGCCAAAACCACCTAAGCAAGCATCGTCGAAACACAAATCGCGATATCTTCGAGCTCTGTATTGCGTTTTTGAAGCGGTTTTCGCGCGTGAACATTATTTTTAGGCGTCCGCTTGCCAACTGACAAAAAATTTTTGACTTCCCTTAAGGGGTTCCTGTACTTTTGACTTTACACCTTCAGAATTCAATAACTTCCAAATTTGTCATTAGATTCCCGTTCTTTTCAGGAATCAGGTTCTCGCCATACTTACCTAGGTTTCCCGGCGCTGCGCGCGAATCGAAATCCATCCAGGTCGCTGAAAACTTGGTTTTCCTGTAAAAACTCAAAAAAAGTGGTTTTTTGACCACCCTGCAAAATTTTGTTCCCAAAGTAGTGCTGGAAACGTTCCTGTGGGCTAGCTCGCGAAATTACGTGTTTCTGGACACCTCGCACGCACGTCTAGCTTGACGGAAACATCAAAAATTTTCATTTTCTAAAATTTTCCATACAAATCTCATACAAAAGTCTATAACTTTCAATCCCATCATTAGATTCCGATCATTTTTGAGGAATCGAGTTCTCGCCACACTAACCTAGGTTTCCCGGCGCTGCGCGCGAATCGAAACCCCTCCGGGTCGCTGAAAACTTCGATTTTCCATCAAAAAACACATTTTTTGACCACCTTTCAAATTTTTTCTTCCCGAAGTAATTCCGAAAACGTTCCTGTGGGCTTGCTCGCGACGAGACGCGTCTCTGGACACCTCGCACGCCCGTCTAGCTCGCAGAGAAATCCAAAAATTTTCTCATTTTCCATCAAAAAACTGGTTTTTTGGCCGCTTTTCAAAAATTTTCTTCCCAACGTACTTCTGAAAACGTTCCCGTGGGCTTGCTCGCGACGAGACGCGTTCCCAGACACCTCACACGTGCCCGTAGCTCCTCTGGAACATCAAAATCTTAAAACTAGGTTATATCTATACATAGGTACATATAGCCAAAACCACCTAAGCAAGCATCGTCGAAACACAAATCGCGATATCTTCGAGCTCTGTATTGCGTTTTTGAAGCGGTTTTCGCGCGTGAACATTATTTTTAGGCGTCCGCTTGCCAACTGACAAAAAATTTTTGACTTCCCTTAAGGGGTTCCTGTACTTTTGACTTTACACCTTCAGAATTCAATAACTTCCAAATTTGTCATTAGATTCCCGTTCTTTTCAGGAATCAGGTTCTCGCCATACTTACCTAGGTTTCCCGGCGCTGCGCGCGAATCGAAATCCATCCAGGTCGCTGAAAACTTGGTTTTCCTGTAAAAACTCAAAAAAAGTGGTTTTTTGACCACCCTGCAAAATTTTGTTCCCAAAGTAGTGCTGGAAACGTTCCTGTGGGCTAGCTCGCGAAATTACGTGTTTCTGGACACCTCGCACGCACGTCTAGCTTGACGGAAACATCAAAAATTTTCATTTTCTAAAATTTTCCATACAAATCTCATACAAAAGTCTATAACTTTCAATCCCATCATTAGATTCCGATCATTTTTGAGGAATCGAGTTCTCGCCACACTAACCTAGGTTTCCCGGCGCTGCGCGCGAATCGAAACCCCTCCGGGTCGCTGAAAACTTCGATTTTCCATCAAAAAACACATTTTTTGACCACCTTTCAAATTTTTTCTTCCCGAAGTAATTCCGAAAACGTTCCTGTGGGCTTGCTCGCGACGAGACGCGTCTCTGGACACCTCGCACGCCCGTCTAGCTCGCAGAGAAATCCAAAAATTTTCTCATTTTCCATCAAAAAACTGGTTTTTTGGCCGCTTTTCAAAAATTTTCTTCCCAACGTACTTCTGAAAACGTTCCCGTGGGCTTGCTCGCGACGAGACGCGTTCCCAGACACCTCACACGTGCCCGTAGCTCCTCTGGAACATCAAAATCTTAAAACTAGGTTATATCTATACATAGGTACATATAGCCAAAACCACCTAAGCAAGCATCGTCGAAACACAAATCGCGATATCTTCGAGCTCTGTATTGCGTTTTTGAAGCGGTTTTCGCGCGTGAACATTATTTTTAGGCGTCCGCTTGCCAACTGACAAAAAATTTTTGACTTCCCTTAAGGGGTTCCTGTACTTTTGACTTTACACCTTCAGAATTCAATAACTTCCAAATTTGTCATTAGATTCCCGTTCTTTTCAGGAATCAGGTTCTCGCCATACTTACCTAGGTTTCCCGGCGCTGCGCGCGAATCGAAATCCATCCAGGTCGCTGAAAACTTGGTTTTCCTGTAAAAACTCAAAAAAAGTGGTTTTTTGACCACCCTGCAAAATTTTGTTCCCAAAGTAGTGCTGGAAACGTTCCTGTGGGCTAGCTCGCGAAATTACGTGTTTCTGGACACCTCGCACGCACGTCTAGCTTGACGGAAACATCAAAAATTTTCATTTTCTAAAATTTTCCATACAAATCTCATACAAAAGTCTATAACTTTCAATCCCATCATTAGATTCCGATCATTTTTGAGGAATCGAGTTCTCGCCACACTAACCTAGGTTTCCCGGCGCTGCGCGCGAATCGAAACCCCTCCGGGTCGCTGAAAACTTCGATTTTCCATCAAAAAACACATTTTTTGACCACCTTTCAAATTTTTTCTTCCCGAAGTAATTCCGAAAACGTTCCTGTGGGCTTGCTCGCGACGAGACGCGTCTCTGGACACCTCGCACGCCCGTCTAGCTCGAAGAGAAATCCAAAAATTTTCTCATTTTCCATCAAAAAACTGGTTTTTTGGCCGCTTTTCAAAAATTTTCTTCCCAACGTACTTCTGAAAACGTTCCCGTGGGCTTGCTCGCGACGAGACGCGTTCCCAGACACCTCACACGTGCCCGTAGCTCCTCTGGAACATCAAAATCTTAAAACTAGGTTATATCTATACATAGGTACATATAGCCAAAACCACCTAAGCAAGCATCGTCGAAACACAAATCGCGATATCTTCGAGCTCTGTATTGCGTTTTTGAAGCGGTTTTCGCGCGTGAACATTATTTTTAGGCGTCCGCTTGCCAACTGACAAAAAATTTTTGACTTCCCTTAAGGGGTTCCTGTACTTTTGACTTTACACCTTCAGAATTCAATAACTTCCAAATTTGTCATTAGATTCCCGTTCTTTTCAGGAATCAGGTTCTCGCCATACTTACCTAGGTTTCCCGGCGCTGCGCGCGAATCGAAATCCATCCAGGTCGCTGAAAACTTGGTTTTCCTGTAAAAACTCAAAAAAAGTGGTTTTTTGACCACCCTGCAAAATTTTGTTCCCAAAGTAGTGCTGGAAACGTTCCTGTGGGCTAGCTCGCGAAATTACGTGTTTCTGGACACCTCGCACGCACGTCTAGCTTGACGGAAACATCAAAAATTACCATTTTCTAAAATTTTCCATACAAATCTCATACAAAAGTCTATAACTTTCAATCCCATCATTAGATTCCGATCATTTTTGAGGAATCGAGTTCTCGCCACACTAACCTAGGTTTCCCGGCGCTGCGCGCGAATCGAAACCCCTCCGGGTCGCTGAAAACTTCGATTTTCCATCAAAAAACACATTTTTTGACCACCTTTCAAATTTTTTCTTCCCGAAGTAATTCCGAAAACGTTCCTGTGGGCTTGCTCGCGACGAGACGCGTCTCTGGACACCTCGCACGCCCGTCTAGCTCGCAGAGAAATCCAAAAAATTTCTCATTTTCCATCAAAAAACTGGTTTTTTGGCCGCTTTTCAAAAATTTTCTTCCCAACGTACTTCTGAAAACGTTCCCGTGGGCTTGCTCGCGACGAGACGCGTTCCCAGACACCTCACACGTGCCCGTAGCTCCTCTGGAACATCAAAATCTTAAAACTAGGTTATATCTATACATAGGTACATATAGCCAAAACCACCTAAGCAAGCATCGTCGAAACACAAATCGCGATATCTTCGAGCTCTGTATTGCGTTTTTGAAGCGGTTTTCGCGCGTGAACATTATTTTTAGGCGTCCGCTTGCCAACTGACAAAAAATTTTTGACTTCCCTTAAGGGGTTCCTGTACTTTTGACTTTACACCTTCAGAATTCAATAACTTCCAAATTTGTCATTAGATTCCCGTTCTTTTCAGGAATCAGGTTCTCGCCATACTTACCTAGGTTTCCCGGCGCTGCGCGCGAATCGAAATCCATCCAGGTCGCTGAAAACTTGGTTTTCCTGTAAAAACTCAAAAAAAGTGGTTTTTTGACCACCCTGCAAAATTTTGTTCCCAAAGTAGTGCTGGAAACGTTCCTGTGGGCTAGCTCGCGAAATTACGTGTTTCTGGACACCTCGCACGCACGTCTAGCTTGACGGAAACATCAAAAATTTTCATTTTCTAAAATTTTCCATACAAATCTCATACAAAAGTCTATAACTTTCAATCCCATCATTAGATTCCGATCATTTTTGAGGAATCGAGTTCTCGCCACACTAACCTAGGTTTCCCGGCGCTGCGCGCGAATCGAAACCCCTCCGGGTCGCTGAAAACTTCGATTTTCCATCAAAAAACACATTTTTTGACCACCTTTCAAATTTTTTCTTCCCGAAGTAATTCCGAAAACGTTCCTGTGGGCTTGCTCGCGACGAGACGCGTCTCTGGACACCTCGCACGCCCGTCTAGCTCGCAGAGAAATCCAAAAAATTTCTCATTTTCCATCAAAAAACTGGTTTTTTGGCCGCTTTTCAAAAATTTTCTTCCCAACGTACTTCTGAAAACGTTCCCGTGGGCTTGCTCGCGACGAGACGCGTTCCCAGACACCTCACACGTGCCCGTAGCTCCTCTGGAACATCAAAATCTTAAAACTAGGTTATATCTATACATAGGTACATATAGCCAAAACCACCTAAGCAAGCATCGTCGAAACACAAATCGCGATATCTTCGAGCTCTGTATTGCGTTTTTGAAGCGGTTTTCGCGCGTGAACATTATTTTTAGGCGTCCGCTTGCCAACTGACAAAAAATTTTTGACTTCCCTTAAGGGGTTCCTGTACTTTTGACTTTACACCTTCAGAATTCAATAACTTCCAAATTTGTCATTAGATTCCCGTTCTTTTCAGGAATCAGGTTCTCGCCATACTTACCTAGGTTTCCCGGCGCTGCGCGCGAATCGAAATCCATCCAGGTCGCTGAAAACTTGGTTTTCCTGTAAAAACTCAAAAAAAGTGGTTTTTTGACCACCCTGCAAAATTTTGTTCCCAAAGTAGTGCTGGAAACGTTCCTGTGGGCTAGCTCGCGAAATTACGTGTTTCTGGACACCTCGCACGCACGTCTAGCTTGACGGAAACATCAAAAATTTTCATTTTCTAAAATTTTCCATACAAATCTCATACAAAAGTCTATAACTTTCAATCCCATCATTAGATTCCGATCATTTTTGAGGAATCGAGTTCTCGCCACACTAACCTAGGTTTCCCGGCGCTGCGCGCGAATCGAAACCCCTCCGGGTCGCTGAAAACTTCGATTTTCCATCAAAAAACACATTTTTTGACCACCTTTCAAATTTTTTCTTCCCGAAGTAATTCCGAAAACGTTCCTGTGGGCTTGCTCGCGACGAGACGCGTCTCTGGACACCTCGCACGCCCGTCTAGCTCGCAGAGAAATCCAAAAATTTTCTCATTTTCCATCAAAAAACTGGTTTTTTGGCCGCTTTTCAAAAATTTTCTTCCCAACGTACTTCTGAAAACGTTCCCGTGGGCTTGCTCGCGACGAGACGCGTTCCCAGACACCTCACACGTGCCCGTAGCTCCTCTGGAACATCAAAATCTTAAAACTAGGTTATATCTATACATAGGTACATATAGCCAAAACCACCTAAGCAAGCATCGTCGAAACACAAATCGCGATATCTTCGAGCTCTGTATTGCGTTTTTGAAGCGGTTTTCGCGCGTGAACATTATTTTTAGGCGTCCGCTTGCCAACTGACAAAAAATTTTTGACTTCCCTTAAGGGGTTCCTGTACTTTTGACTTTACACCTTCAGAATTCAATAACTTCCAAATTTGTCATTAGATTCCCGTTCTTTTCAGGAATCAGGTTCTCGCCATACTTACCTAGGTTTCCCGGCGCTGCGCGCGAATCGAAATCCATCCAGGTCGCTGAAAACTTGGTTTTCCTGTAAAAACTCAAAAAAAGTGGTTTTTTGACCACCCTGCAAAATTTTGTTCCCAAAGTAGTGCTGGAAACGTTCCTGTGGGCTAGCTCGCGAAATTACGTGTTTCTGGACACCTCGCACGCACGTCTAGCTTGACGGAAACATCAAAAATTTTCATTTTCTAAAATTTTCCATACAAATCTCATACAAAAGTCTATAACTTTCAATCCCATCATTAGATTCCGATCATTTTTGAGGAATCGAGTTCTCGCCACACTAACCTAGGTTTCCCGGCGCTGCGCGCGAATCGAAACCCCTCCGGGTCGCTGAAAACTTCGATTTTCCATCAAAAAACACATTTTTTGACCACCTTTCAAATTTTTTCTTCCCGAAGTAATTCCGAAAACGTTCCTGTGGGCTTGCTCGCGACGAGACGCGTCTCTGGACACCTCGCACGCCCGTCTAGCTCGCAGAGAAATCCAAAAAATTTCTCATTTTCCATCAAAAAACTGGTTTTTTGGCCGCTTTTCAAAAATTTTCTTCCCAACGTACTTCTGAAAACGTTCCCGTGGGCTTGCTCGCGACGAGACGCGTTCCCAGACACCTCACACGTGCCCGTAGCTCCTCTGGAACATCAAAATCTTAAAACTAGGTTATATCTATACATAGGTACATATAGCCAAAACCACCTAAGCAAGCATCGTCGAAACACAAATCGCGATATCTTCGAGCTCTGTATTGCGTTTTTGAAGCGGTTTTCGCGCGTGAACATTATTTTTAGGCGTCCGCTTGCCAACTGACAAAAAATTTTTGACTTCCCTTAAGGGGTTCCTGTACTTTTGACTTTACACCTTCAGAATTCAATAACTTCCAAATTTGTCATTAGATTCCCGTTCTTTTCAGGAATCAGGTTCTCGCCATACTTACCTAGGTTTCCCGGCGCTGCGCGCGAATCGAAATCCATCCAGGTCGCTGAAAACTTGGTTTTCCTGTAAAAACTCAAAAAAAGTGGTTTTTTGACCACCCTGCAAAATTTTGTTCCCAAAGTAGTGCTGGAAACGTTCCTGTGGGCTAGCTCGCGAAATTACGTGTTTCTGGACACCTCGCACGCACGTCTAGCTTGACGGAAACATCAAAAATTTTCATTTTCTAAAATTTTCCATACAAATCTCATACAAAAGTCTATAACTTTCAATCCCATCATTAGATTCCGATCATTTTTGAGGAATCGAGTTCTCGCCACACTAACCTAGGTTTCCCGGCGCTGCGCGCGAATCGAAACCCCTCCGGGTCGCTGAAAACTTCGATTTTCCATCAAAAAACACATTTTTTGACCACCTTTCAAATTTTTTCTTCCCGAAGTAATTCCGAAAACGTTCCTGTGGGCTTGCTCGCGACGAGACGCGTCTCTGGACACCTCGCACGCCCGTCTAGCTCGCAGAGAAATCCAAAAATTTTCTCATTTTCCATCAAAAAACTGGTTTTTTGGCCGCTTTTCAAAAATTTTCTTCCCAACGTACTTCTGAAAACGTTCCCGTGGGCTTGCTCGCGACGAGACGCGTTCCCAGACACCTCACACGTGCCCGTAGCTCCTCTGGAACATCAAAATCTTAAAACTAGGTTATATCTATACATAGGTACATATAGCCAAAACCACCTAAGCAAGCATCGTCGAAACACAAATCGCGATATCTTCGAGCTCTGTATTGCGTTTTTGAAGCGGTTTTCGCGCGTGAACATTATTTTTAGGCGTCCGCTTGCCAACTGACAAAAAATTTTTGACTTCCCTTAAGGGGTTCCTGTACTTTTGACTTTACACCTTCAGAATTCAATAACTTCCAAATTTGTCATTAGATTCCCGTTCTTTTCAGGAATCAGGTTCTCGCCATACTTACCTAGGTTTCCCGGCGCTGCGCGCGAATCGAAATCCATCCAGGTCGCTGAAAACTTGGTTTTCCTGTAAAAACTCAAAAAAAGTGGTTTTTTGACCACCCTGCAAAATTTTGTTCCCAAAGTAGTGCTGGAAACGTTCCTGTGGGCTAGCTCGCGAAATTACGTGTTTCTGGACACCTCGCACGCACGTCTAGCTTGACGGAAACATCAAAAATTTTCATTTTCTAAAATTTTCCATACAAATCTCATACAAAAGTCTATAACTTTCAATCCCATCATTAGATTCCGATCATTTTTGAGGAATCGAGTTCTCGCCACACTAACCTAGGTTTCCCGGCGCTGCGCGCGAATCGAAACCCCTCCGGGTCGCTGAAAACTTCGATTTTCCATCAAAAAACACATTTTTTGACCACCTTTCAAATTTTTTCTTCCCGAAGTAATTCCGAAAACGTTCCTGTGGGCTTGCTCGCGACGAGACGCGTCTCTGGACACCTCGCACGCCCGTCTAGCTCGCAGAGAAATCCAAAAATTTTCTCATTTTCCATCAAAAAACTGGTTTTTTGGCCGCTTTTCAAAAATTTTCTTCCCAACGTACTTCTGAAAACGTTCCCGTGGGCTTGCTCGCGACGAGACGCGTTCCCAGACACCTCACACGTGCCCGTAGCTCCTCTGGAACATCAAAATCTTAAAACTAGGTTATATCTATACATAGGTACATATAGCCAAAACCACCTAAGCAAGCATCGTCGAAACACAAATCGCGATATCTTCGAGCTCTGTATTGCGTTTTTGAAGCGGTTTTCGCGCGTGAACATTATTTTTAGGCGTCCGCTTGCCAACTGACAAAAAATTTTTGACTTCCCTTAAGGGGTTCCTGTACTTTTGACTTTACACCTTCAGAATTCAATAACTTCCAAATTTGTCATTAGATTCCCGTTCTTTTCAGGAATCAGGTTCTCGCCATACTTACCTAGGTTTCCCGGCGCTGCGCGCGAATCGAAATCCATCCAGGTCGCTGAAAACTTGGTTTTCCTGTAAAAACTCAAAAAAAGTGGTTTTTTGACCACCCTGCAAAATTTTGTTCCCAAAGTAGTGCTGGAAACGTTCCTGTGGGCTAGCTCGCGAAATTACGTGTTTCTGGACACCTCGCACGCACGTCTAGCTTGACGGAAACATCAAAAATTTTCATTTTCTAAAATTTTCCATACAAATCTCATACAAAAGTCTATAACTTTCAATCCCATCATTAGATTCCGATCATTTTTGAGGAATCGAGTTCTCGCCACACTAACCTAGGTTTCCCGGCGCTGCGCGCGAATCGAAACCCCTCCGGGTCGCTGAAAACTTCGATTTTCCATCAAAAAACACATTTTTTGACCACCTTTCAAATTTTTTCTTCCCGAAGTAATTCCGAAAACGTTCCTGTGGGCTTGCTCGCGACGAGACGCGTCTCTGGACACCTCGCACGCCCGTCTAGCTCGCAGAGAAATCCAAAAATTTTCTCATTTTCCATCAAAAAACTGGTTTTTTGGCCGCTTTTCAAAAATTTTCTTCCCAACGTACTTCTGAAAACGTTCCCGTGGGCTTGCTCGCGACGAGACGCGTTCCCAGACACCTCACACGTGCCCGTAGCTCCTCTGGAACATCAAAATCTTAAAACTAGGTTATATCTATACATAGGTACATATAGCCAAAACCACCTAAGCAAGCATCGTCGAAACACAAATCGCGATATCTTCGAGCTCTGTATTGCGTTTTTGAAGCGGTTTTCGCGCGTGAACATTATTTTTAGGCGTCCGCTTGCCAACTGACAAAAAATTTTTGACTTCCCTTAAGGGGTTCCTGTACTTTTGACTTTACACCTTCAGAATTCAATAACTTCCAAATTTGTCATTAGATTCCCGTTCTTTTCAGGAATCAGGTTCTCGCCATACTTACCTAGGTTTCCCGGCGCTGCGCGCGAATCGAAATCCATCCAGGTCGCTGAAAACTTGGTTTTCCTGTAAAAACTCAAAAAAAGTGGTTTTTTGACCACCCTGCAAAATTTTGTTCCCAAAGTAGTGCTGGAAACGTTCCTGTGGGCTAGCTCGCGAAATTACGTGTTTCTGGACACCTCGCACGCACGTCTAGCTTGACGGAAACATCAAAAATTTTCATTTTCTAAAATTTTCCATACAAATCTCATACAAAAGTCTATAACTTTCAATCCCATCATTAGATTCCGATCATTTTTGAGGAATCGAGTTCTCGCCACACTAACCTAGGTTTCCCGGCGCTGCGCGCGAATCGAAACCCCTCCGGGTCGCTGAAAACTTCGATTTTCCATCAAAAAACACATTTTTTGACCACCTTTCAAATTTTTTCTTCCCGAAGTAATTCCGAAAACGTTCCTGTGGGCTTGCTCGCGACGAGACGCGTCTCTGGACACCTCGCACGCCCGTCTAGCTCGCAGAGAAATCCAAAAAATTTCTCATTTTCCATCAAAAAACTGGTTTTTTGGCCGCTTTTCAAAAATTTTCTTCCCAACGTACTTCTGAAAACGTTCCCGTGGGCTTGCTCGCGACGAGACGCGTTCCCAGACACCTCACACGTGCCCGTAGCTCCTCTGGAACATCAAAATCTTAAAACTAGGTTATATCTATACATAGGTACATATAGCCAAAACCACCTAAGCAAGCATCGTCGAAACACAAATCGCGATATCTTCGAGCTCTGTATTGCGTTTTTGAAGCGGTTTTCGCGCGTGAACATTATTTTTAGGCGTCCGCTTGCCAACTGACAAAAAATTTTTGACTTCCCTTAAGGGGTTCCTGTACTTTTGACTTTACACCTTCAGAATTCAATAACTTCCAAATTTGTCATTAGATTCCCGTTCTTTTCAGGAATCAGGTTCTCGCCATACTTACCTAGGTTTCCCGGCGCTGCGCGCGAATCGAAATCCATCCAGGTCGCTGAAAACTTGGTTTTCCTGTAAAAACTCAAAAAAAGTGGTTTTTTGACCACCCTGCAAAATTTTGTTCCCAAAGTAGTGCTGGAAACGTTCCTGTGGGCTAGCTCGCGAAATTACGTGTTTCTGGACACCTCGCACGCACGTCTAGCTTGACGGAAACATCAAAAATTTTCATTTTCTAAAATTTTCCATACAAATCTCATACAAAAGTCTATAACTTTCAATCCCATCATTAGATTCCGATCATTTTTGAGGAATCGAGTTCTCGCCACACTAACCTAGGTTTCCCGGCGCTGCGCGCGAATCGAAACCCCTCCGGGTCGCTGAAAACTTCGATTTTCCATCAAAAAACACATTTTTTGACCACCTTTCAAATTTTTTCTTCCCGAAGTAATTCCGAAAACGTTCCTGTGGGCTTGCTCGCGACGAGACGCGTCTCTGGACACCTCGCACGCCCGTCTAGCTCGCAGAGAAATCCAAAAATTTTCTCATTTTCCATCAAAAAACTGGTTTTTTGGCCGCTTTTCAAAAATTTTCTTCCCAACGTACTTCTGAAAACGTTCCCGTGGGCTTGCTCGCGACGAGACGCGTTCCCAGACACCTCACACGTGCCCGTAGCTCCTCTGGAACATCAAAATCTTAAAACTAGGTTATATCTATACATAGGTACATATAGCCAAAACCACCTAAGCAAGCATCGTCGAAACACAAATCGCGATATCTTCGAGCTCTGTATTGCGTTTTTGAAGCGGTTTTCGCGCGTGAACATTATTTTTAGGCGTCCGCTTGCCAACTGACAAAAAATTTTTGACTTCCCTTAAGGGGTTCCTGTACTTTTGACTTTACACCTTCAGAATTCAATAACTTCCAAATTTGTCATTAGATTCCCGTTCTTTTCAGGAATCAGGTTCTCGCCATACTTACCTAGGTTTCCCGGCGCTGCGCGCGAATCGAAATCCATCCAGGTCGCTGAAAACTTGGTTTTCCTGTAAAAACTCAAAAAAAGTGGTTTTTTGACCACCCTGCAAAATTTTGTTCCCAAAGTAGTGCTGGAAACGTTCCTGTGGGCTAGCTCGCGAAATTACGTGTTTCTGGACACCTCGCACGCACGTCTAGCTTGACGGAAACATCAAAAATTTTCATTTTCTAAAATTTTCCATACAAATCTCATACAAAAGTCTATAACTTTCAATCCCATCATTAGATTCCGATCATTTTTGAGGAATCGAGTTCTCGCCACACTAACCTAGGTTTCCCGGCGCTGCGCGCGAATCGAAACCCCTCCGGGTCGCTGAAAACTTCGATTTTCCATCAAAAAACACATTTTTTGACCACCTTTCAAATTTTTTCTTCCCGAAGTAATTCCGAAAACGTTCCTGTGGGCTTGCTCGCGACGAGACGCGTCTCTGGACACCTCGCACGCCCGTCTAGCTCGCAGAGAAATCCAAAAATTTTCTCATTTTCCATCAAAAAACTGGTTTTTTGGCCGCTTTTCAAAAATTTTCTTCCCAACGTACTTCTGAAAACGTTCCCGTGGGCTTGCTCGCGACGAGACGCGTTCCCAGACACCTCACACGTGCCCGTAGCTCCTCTGGAACATCAAAATCTTAAAACTAGGTTATATCTATACATAGGTACATATAGCCAAAACCACCTAAGCAAGCATCGTCGAAACACAAATCGCGATATCTTCGAGCTCTGTATTGCGTTTTTGAAGCGGTTTTCGCGCGTGAACATTATTTTTAGGCGTCCGCTTGCCAACTGACAAAAAATTTTTGACTTCCCTTAAGGGGTTCCTGTACTTTTGACTTTACACCTTCAGAATTCAATAACTTCCAAATTTGTCATTAGATTCCCGTTCTTTTCAGGAATCAGGTTCTCGCCATACTTACCTAGGTTTCCCGGCGCTGCGCGCGAATCGAAATCCATCCAGGTCGCTGAAAACTTGGTTTTCCTGTAAAAACTCAAAAAAAGTGGTTTTTTGACCACCCTGCAAAATTTTGTTCCCAAAGTAGTGCTGGAAACGTTCCTGTGGGCTAGCTCGCGAAATTACGTGTTTCTGGACACCTCGCACGCACGTCTAGCTTGACGGAAACATCAAAAATTTTCATTTTCTAAAATTTTCCATACAAATCTCATACAAAAGTCTATAACTTTCAATCCCATCATTAGATTCCGATCATTTTTGAGGAATCGAGTTCTCGCCACACTAACCTAGGTTTCCCGGCGCTGCGCGCGAATCGAAACCCCTCCGGGTCGCTGAAAACTTCGATTTTCCATCAAAAAACACATTTTTTGACCACCTTTCAAATTTTTTCTTCCCGAAGTAATTCCGAAAACGTTCCTGTGGGCTTGCTCGCGACGAGACGCGTCTCTGGACACCTCGCACGCCCGTCTAGCTCGCAGAGAAATCCAAAAATTTTCTCATTTTCCATCAAAAAACTGGTTTTTTGGCCGCTTTTCAAAAATTTTCTTCCCAACGTACTTCTGAAAACGTTCCCGTGGGCTTGCTCGCGACGAGACGCGTTCCCAGACACCTCACACGTGCCCGTAGCTCCTCTGGAACATCAAAATCTTAAAACTAGGTTATATCTATACATAGGTACATATAGCCAAAACCACCTAAGCAAGCATCGTCGAAACACAAATCGCGATATCTTCGAGCTCTGTATTGCGTTTTTGAAGCGGTTTTCGCGCGTGAACATTATTTTTAGGCGTCCGCTTGCCAACTGACAAAAAATTTTTGACTTCCCTTAAGGGGTTCCTGTACTTTTGACTTTACACCTTCAGAATTCAATAACTTCCAAATTTGTCATTAGATTCCCGTTCTTTTCAGGAATCAGGTTCTCGCCATACTTACCTAGGTTTCCCGGCGCTGCGCGCGAATCGAAATCCATCCAGGTCGCTGAAAACTTGGTTTTCCTGTAAAAACTCAAAAAAAGTGGTTTTTTGACCACCCTGCAAAATTTTGTTCCCAAAGTAGTGCTGGAAACGTTCCTGTGGGCTAGCTCGCGAAATTACGTGTTTCTGGACACCTCGCACGCACGTCTAGCTTGACGGAAACATCAAAAATTTTCATTTTCTAAAATTTTCCATACAAATCTCATACAAAAGTCTATAACTTTCAATCCCATCATTAGATTCCGATCATTTTTGAGGAATCGAGTTCTCGCCACACTAACCTAGGTTTCCCGGCGCTGCGCGCGAATCGAAACCCCTCCGGGTCGCTGAAAACTTCGATTTTCCATCAAAAAACACATTTTTTGACCACCTTTCAAATTTTTTCTTCCCGAAGTAATTCCGAAAACGTTCCTGTGGGCTTGCTCGCGACGAGACGCGTCTCTGGACACCTCGCACGCCCGTCTAGCTCGCAGAGAAATCCAAAAATTTTCTCATTTTCCATCAAAAAACTGGTTTTTTGGCCGCTTTTCAAAAATTTTCTTCCCAACGTACTTCTGAAAACGTTCCCGTGGGCTTGCTCGCGACGAGACGCGTTCCCAGACACCTCACACGTGCCCGTAGCTCCTCTGGAACATCAAAATCTTAAAACTAGGTTATATCTATACATAGGTACATATAGCCAAAACCACCTAAGCAAGCATCGTCGAAACACAAATCGCGATATCTTCGAGCTCTGTATTGCGTTTTTGAAGCGGTTTTCGCGCGTGAACATTATTTTTAGGCGTCCGCTTGCCAACTGACAAAAAATTTTTGACTTCCCTTAAGGGGTTCCTGTACTTTTGACTTTACACCTTCAGAATTCAATAACTTCCAAATTTGTCATTAGATTCCCGTTCTTTTCAGGAATCAGGTTCTCGCCATACTTACCTAGGTTTCCCGGCGCTGCGCGCGAATCGAAATCCATCCAGGTCGCTGAAAACTTGGTTTTCCTGTAAAAACTCAAAAAAAGTGGTTTTTTGACCACCCTGCAAAATTTTGTTCCCAAAGTAGTGCTGGAAACGTTCCTGTGGGCTAGCTCGCGAAATTACGTGTTTCTGGACACCTCGCACGCACGTCTAGCTTGACGGAAACATCAAAAATTTTCATTTTCTAAAATTTTCCATACAAATCTCATACAAAAGTCTATAACTTTCAATCCCATCATTAGATTCCGATCATTTTTGAGGAATCGAGTTCTCGCCACACTAACCTAGGTTTCCCGGCGCTGCGCGCGAATCGAAACCCCTCCGGGTCGCTGAAAACTTCGATTTTCCATCAAAAAACACATTTTTTGACCACCTTTCAAATTTTTTCTTCCCGAAGTAATTCCGAAAACGTTCCTGTGGGCTTGCTCGCGACGAGACGCGTCTCTGGACACCTCGCACGCCCGTCTAGCTCGCAGAGAAATCCAAAAATTTTCTCATTTTCCATCAAAAAACTGGTTTTTTGGCCGCTTTTCAAAAATTTTCTTCCCAACGTACTTCTGAAAACGTTCCCGTGGGCTTGCTCGCGACGAGACGCGTTCCCAGACACCTCACACGTGCCCGTAGCTCCTCTGGAACATCAAAATCTTAAAACTAGGTTATATCTATACATAGGTACATATAGCCAAAACCACCTAAGCAAGCATCGTCGAAACACAAATCGCGATATCTTCGAGCTCTGTATTGCGTTTTTGAAGCGGTTTTCGCGCGTGAACATTATTTTTAGGCGTCCGCTTGCCAACTGACAAAAAATTTTTGACTTCCCTTAAGGGGTTCCTGTACTTTTGACTTTACACCTTCAGAATTCAATAACTTCCAAATTTGTCATTAGATTCCCGTTCTTTTCAGGAATCAGGTTCTCGCCATACTTACCTAGGTTTCCCGGCGCTGCGCGCGAATCGAAATCCATCCAGGTCGCTGAAAACTTGGTTTTCCTGTAAAAACTCAAAAAAAGTGGTTTTTTGACCACCCTGCAAAATTTTGTTCCCAAAGTAGTGCTGGAAACGTTCCTGTGGGCTAGCTCGCGAAATTACGTGTTTCTGGACACCTCGCACGCACGTCTAGCTTGACGGAAACATCAAAAATTTTCATTTTCTAAAATTTTCCATACAAATCTCATACAAAAGTCTATAACTTTCAATCCCATCATTAGATTCCGATCATTTTTGAGGAATCGAGTTCTCGCCACACTAACCTAGGTTTCCCGGCGCTGCGCGCGAATCGAAACCCCTCCGGGTCGCTGAAAACTTCGATTTTCCATCAAAAAACACATTTTTTGACCACCTTTCAAATTTTTTCTTCCCGAAGTAATTCCGAAAACGTTCCTGTGGGCTTGCTCGCGACGAGACGCGTCTCTGGACACCTCGCACGCCCGTCTAGCTCGCAGAGAAATCCAAAAATTTTCTCATTTTCCATCAAAAAACTGGTTTTTTGGCCGCTTTTCAAAAATTTTCTTCCCAACGTACTTCTGAAAACGTTCCCGTGGGCTTGCTCGCGACGAGACGCGTTCCCAGACACCTCACACGTGCCCGTAGCTCCTCTGGAACATCAAAATCTTAAAACTAGGTTATATCTATACATAGGTACATATAGCCAAAACCACCTAAGCAAGCATCGTCGAAACACAAATCGCGATATCTTCGAGCTCTGTATTGCGTTTTTGAAGCGGTTTTCGCGCGTGAACATTATTTTTAGGCGTCCGCTTGCCAACTGACAAAAAATTTTTGACTTCCCTTAAGGGGTTCCTGTACTTTTGACTTTACACCTTCAGAATTCAATAACTTCCAAATTTGTCATTAGATTCCCGTTCTTTTCAGGAATCAGGTTCTCGCCATACTTACCTAGGTTTCCCGGCGCTGCGCGCGAATCGAAATCCATCCAGGTCGCTGAAAACTTGGTTTTCCTGTAAAAACTCAAAAAAAGTGGTTTTTTGACCACCCTGCAAAATTTTGTTCCCAAAGTAGTGCTGGAAACGTTCCTGTGGGCTAGCTCGCGAAATTACGTGTTTCTGGACACCTCGCACGCACGTCTAGCTTGACGGAAACATCAAAAATTTTCATTTTCTAAAATTTTCCATACAAATCTCATACAAAAGTCTATAACTTTCAATCCCATCATTAGATTCCGATCATTTTTGAGGAATCGAGTTCTCGCCACACTAACCTAGGTTTCCCGGCGCTGCGCGCGAATCGAAACCCCTCCGGGTCGCTGAAAACTTCGATTTTCCATCAAAAAGCACATTTTTTGACCACCTTTCAAATTTTTTCTTCCCGAAGTAATTCCGAAAACGTTCCTGTGGGCTTGCTCGCGACGAGACGCGTCTCTGGACACCTCGCACGCCCGTCTAGCTCGCAGAGAAATCCAAAAATTTTCTCATTTTCCATCAAAAAACTGGTTTTTTGGCCGCTTTTCAAAAATTTTCTTCCCAACGTACTTCTGAAAACGTTCCCGTGGGCTTGCTCGCGACGAGACGCGTTCCCAGACACCTCACACGTGCCCGTAGCTCCTCTGGAACATCAAAATCTTAAAACTAGGTTATATCTATACATAGGTACATATAGCCAAAACCACCTAAGCAAGCATCGTCGAAACACAAATCGCGATATCTTCGAGCTCTGTATTGCGTTTTTGAAGCGGTTTTCGCGCGTGAACATTATTTTTAGGCGTCCGCTTGCCAACTGACAAAAAATTTTTGACTTCCCTTAAGGGGTTCCTGTACTTTTGACTTTACACCTTCAGAATTCAATAACTTCCAAATTTGTCATTAGATTCCCGTTCTTTTCAGGAATCAGGTTCTCGCCATACTTACCTAGGTTTCCCGGCGCTGCGCGCGAATCGAAATCCATCCAGGTCGCTGAAAACTTGGTTTTCCTGTAAAAACTCAAAAAAAGTGGTTTTTTGACCACCCTGCAAAATTTTGTTCCCAAAGTAGTGCTGGAAACGTTCCTGTGGGCTAGCTCGCGAAATTACGTGTTTCTGGACACCTCGCACGCACGTCTAGCTTGACGGAAACATCAAAAATTTTCATTTTCTAAAATTTTCCATACAAATCTCATACAAAAGTCTATAACTTTCAATCCCATCATTAGATTCCGATCATTTTTGAGGAATCGAGTTCTCGCCACACTAACCTAGGTTTCCCGGCGCTGCGCGCGAATCGAAACCCCTCCGGGTCGCTGAAAACTTCGATTTTCCATCAAAAAACACATTTTTTGACCACCTTTCAAATTTTTTCTTCCCGAAGTAATTCCGAAAACGTTCCTGTGGGCTTGCTCGCGACGAGACGCGTCTCTGGACACCTCGCACGCCCGTCTAGCTCGCAGAGAAATCCAAAAATTTTCTCATTTTCCATCAAAAAACTGGTTTTTTGGCCGCTTTTCAAAAATTTTCTTCCCAACGTACTTCTGAAAACGTTCCCGTGGGCTTGCTCGCGACGAGACGCGTTCCCAGACACCTCACACGTGCCCGTAGCTCCTCTGGAACATCAAAATCTTAAAACTAGGTTATATCTATACATAGGTACATATAGCCAAAACCACCTAAGCAAGCATCGTCGAAACACAAATCGCGATATCTTCGAGCTCTGTATTGCGTTTTTGAAGCGGTTTTCGCGCGTGAACATTATTTTTAGGCGTCCGCTTGCCAACTGACAAAAAATTTTTGACTTCCCTTAAGGGGTTCCTGTACTTTTGACTTTACACCTTCAGAATTCAATAACTTCCAAATTTGTCATTAGATTCCCGTTCTTTTCAGGAATCAGGTTCTCGCCATACTTACCTAGGTTTCCCGGCGCTGCGCGCGAATCGAAATCCATCCAGGTCGCTGAAAACTTGGTTTTCCTGTAAAAACTCAAAAAAAGTGGTTTTTTGACCACCCTGCAAAATTTTGTTCCCAAAGTAGTGCTGGAAACGTTCCTGTGGGCTAGCTCGCGAAATTACGTGTTTCTGGACACCTCGCACGCACGTCTAGCTTGACGGAAACATCAAAAATTTTCATTTTCTAAAATTTTCCATACAAATCTCATACAAAAGTCTATAACTTTCAATCCCATCATTAGATTCCGATCATTTTTGAGGAATCGAGTTCTCGCCACACTAACCTAGGTTTCCCGGCGCTGCGCGCGAATCGAAACCCCTCCGGGTCGCTGAAAACTTCGATTTTCCATCAAAAAACACATTTTTTGACCACCTTTCAAATTTTTTCTTCCCGAAGTAATTCCGAAAACGTTCCTGTGGGCTTGCTCGCGACGAGACGCGTCTCTGGACACCTCGCACGCCCGTCTAGCTCGCAGAGAAATCCAAAAATTTTCTCATTTTCCATCAAAAAACTGGTTTTTTGGCCGCTTTTCAAAAATTTTCTTCCCAACGTACTTCTGAAAACGTTCCCGTGGGCTTGCTCGCGACGAGACGCGTTCCCAGACACCTCACACGTGCCCGTAGCTCCTCTGGAACATCAAAATCTTAAAACTAGGTTATATCTATACATAGGTACATATAGCCAAAACCACCTAAGCAAGCATCGTCGAAACACAAATCGCGATATCTTCGAGCTCTGTATTGCGTTTTTGAAGCGGTTTTCGCGCGTGAACATTATTTTTAGGCGTCCGCTTGCCAACTGACAAAAAATTTTTGACTTCCCTTAAGGGGTTCCTGTACTTTTGACTTTACACCTTCAGAATTCAATAACTTCCAAATTTGTCATTAGATTCCCGTTCTTTTCAGGAATCAGGTTCTCGCCATACTTACCTAGGTTTCCCGGCGCTGCGCGCGAATCGAAATCCATCCAGGTCGCTGAAAACTTGGTTTTCCTGTAAAAACTCAAAAAAAGTGGTTTTTTGACCACCCTGCAAAATTTTGTTCCCAAAGTAGTGCTGGAAACGTTCCTGTGGGCTAGCTCGCGAAATTACGTGTTTCTGGACACCTCGCACGCACGTCTAGCTTGACGGAAACATCAAAAATTTTCATTTTCTAAAATTTTCCATACAAATCTCATACAAAAGTCTATAACTTTCAATCCCATCATTAGATTCCGATCATTTTTGAGGAATCGAGTTCTCGCCACACTAACCTAGGTTTCCCGGCGCTGCGCGCGAATCGAAACCCCTCCGGGTCGCTGAAAACTTCGATTTTCCATCAAAAAACACATTTTTTGACCACCTTTCAAATTTTTTCTTCCCGAAGTAATTCCGAAAACGTTCCTGTGGGCTTGCTCGCGACGAGACGCGTCTCTGGACACCTCGCACGCCCGTCTAGCTCGCAGAGAAATCCAAAAATTTTCTCATTTTCCATCAAAAAACTGGTTTTTTGGCCGCTTTTCAAAAATTTTCTTCCCAACGTACTTCTGAAAACGTTCCCGTGGGCTTGCTCGCGACGAGACGCGTTCCCAGACACCTCACACGTGCCCGTAGCTCCTCTGGAACATCAAAATCTTAAAACTAGGTTATATCTATACATAGGTACATATAGCCAAAACCACCTAAGCAAGCATCGTCGAAACACAAATCGCGATATCTTCGAGCTCTGTATTGCGTTTTTGAAGCGGTTTTCGCGCGTGAACATTATTTTTAGGCGTCCGCTTGCCAACTGACAAAAAATTTTTGACTTCCCTTAAGGGGTTCCTGTACTTTTGACTTTACACCTTCAGAATTCAATAACTTCCAAATTTGTCATTAGATTCCCGTTCTTTTCAGGAATCAGGTTCTCGCCATACTTACCTAGGTTTCCCGGCGCTGCGCGCGAATCGAAATCCATCCAGGTCGCTGAAAACTTGGTTTTCCTGTAAAAACTCAAAAAAAGTGGTTTTTTGACCACCCTGCAAAATTTTGTTCCCAAAGTAGTGCTGGAAACGTTCCTGTGGGCTAGCTCGCGAAATTACGTGTTTCTGGACACCTCGCACGCACGTCTAGCTTGACGGAAACATCAAAAATTTTCATTTTCTAAAATTTTCCATACAAATCTCATACAAAAGTCTATAACTTTCAATCCCATCATTAGATTCCGACCATTTTTGAGGAATCGAGTTCTCGCCACACTAACCTAGGTTTCCCGGCGCTGCGCGCGAATCGAAACCCCTCCGGGTCGCTGAAAACTTCGATTTTCCATCAAAAAACACATTTTTTGACCACCTTTCAAATTTTTTCTTCCCGAAGTAATTCCGAAAACGTTCCTGTGGGCTTGCTCGCGACGAGACGCGTCTCTGGACACCTCGCACGCCCGTCTAGCTCGCAGAGAAATCCAAAAATTTTCTCATTTTCCATCAAAAAACTGGTTTTTTGGCCGCTTTTCAAAAATTTTCTTCCCAACGTACTTCTGAAAACGTTCCCGTGGGCTTGCTCGCGACGAGACGCGTTCCCAGACACCTCACACGTGCCCGTAGCTCCTCTGGAACATCAAAATCTTAAAACTAGGTTATATCTATACATAGGTACATATAGCCAAAACCACCTAAGCAAGCATCGTCGAAACACAAATCGCGATATCTTCGAGCTCTGTATTGCGTTTTTGAAGCGGTTTTCGCGCGTGAACATTATTTTTAGGCGTCCGCTTGCCAACTGACAAAAAATTTTTGACTTCCCTTAAGGGGTTCCTGTACTTTTGACTTTACACCTTCAGAATTCAATAACTTCCAAATTTGTCATTAGATTCCCGTTCTTTTCAGGAATCAGGTTCTCGCCATACTTACCTAGGTTTCCCGGCGCTGCGCGCGAATCGAAATCCATCCAGGTCGCTGAAAACTTGGTTTTCCTGTAAAAACTCAAAAAAAGTGGTTTTTTGACCACCCTGCAAAATTTTGTTCCCAAAGTAGTGCTGGAAACGTTCCTGTGGGCTAGCTCGCGAAATTACGTGTTTCTGGACACCTCGCACGCACGTCTAGCTTGACGGAAACATCAAAAATTTTCATTTTCTAAAATTTTCCATACAAATCTCATACAAAAGTCTATAACTTTCAATCCCATCATTAGATTCCGATCATTTTTGAGGAATCGAGTTCTCGCCACACTAACCTAGGTTTCCCGGCGCTGCGCGCGAATCGAAACCCCTCCGGGTCGCTGAAAACTTCGATTTTCCATCAAAAAACACATTTTTTGACCACCTTTCAAATTTTTTCTTCCCGAAGTAATTCCGAAAACGTTCCTGTGGGCTTGCTCGCGACGAGACGCGTCTCTGGACACCTCGCACGCCCGTCTAGCTCGCAGAGAAATCCAAAAATTTTCTCATTTTCCATCAAAAAACTGGTTTTTTGGCCGCTTTTCAAAAATTTTCTTCCCAACGTACTTCTGAAAACGTTCCCGTGGGCTTGCTCGCGACGAGACGCGTTCCCAGACACCTCACACGTGCCCGTAGCTCCTCTGGAACATCAAAATCTTAAAACTAGGTTATATCTATACATAGGTACATATAGCCAAAACCACCTAAGCAAGCATCGTCGAAACACAAATCGCGATATCTTCGAGCTCTGTATTGCGTTTTTGAAGCGGTTTTCGCGCGTGAACATTATTTTTAGGCGTCCGCTTGCCAACTGACAAAAAATTTTTGACTTCCCTTAAGGGGTTCCTGTACTTTTGACTTTACACCTTCAGAATTCAATAACTTCCAAATTTGTCATTAGATTCCCGTTCTTTTCAGGAATCAGGTTCTCGCCATACTTACCTAGGTTTCCCGGCGCTGCGCGCGAATCGAAATCCATCCAGGTCGCTGAAAACTTGGTTTTCCTGTAAAAACTCAAAAAAAGTGGTTTTTTGACCACCCTGCAAAATTTTGTTCCCAAAGTAGTGCTGGAAACGTTCCTGTGGGCTAGCTCGCGAAATTACGTGTTTCTGGACACCTCGCACGCACGTCTAGCTTGACGGAAACATCAAAAATTTTCATTTTCTAAAATTTTCCATACAAATCTCATACAAAAGTCTATAACTTTCAATCCCATCATTAGATTCCGATCATTTTTGAGGAATCGAGTTCTCGCCACACTAACCTAGGTTTCCCGGCGCTGCGCGCGAATCGAAACCCCTCCGGGTCGCTGAAAACTTCGATTTTCCATCAAAAAACAAATTTTTTGACCACCTTTCAAATTTTTTCTTCCCGAAGTAATTCCGAAAACGTTCCTGTGGGCTTGCTCGCGACGAGACGCGTCTCTGGACACCTCGCACGCCCGTCTAGCTCGCAGAGAAATCCAAAAATTTTCTCATTTTCCATCAAAAAACTGGTTTTTTGGCCGCTTTTCAAAAATTTTCTTCCCAACGTACTTCTGAAAACGTTCCCGTGGGCTTGCTCGCGACGAGACGCGTTCCCAGACACCTCACACGTGCCCGTAGCTCCTCTGGAACATCAAAATCTTAAAACTAGGTTATATCTATACATAGGTACATATAGCCAAAACCACCTAAGCAAGCATCGTCGAAACACAAATCGCGATATCTTCGAGCTCTGTATTGCGTTTTTGAAGCGGTTTTCGCGCGTGAACATTATTTTTAGGCGTCCGCTTGCCAACTGACAAAAAATTTTTGACTTCCCTTAAGGGGTTCCTGTACTTTTGACTTTACACCTTCAGAATTCAATAACTTCCAAATTTGTCATTAGATTCCCGTTCTTTTCAGGAATCAGGTTCTCGCCATACTTACCTAGGTTTCCCGGCGCTGCGCGCGAATCGAAATCCATCCAGGTCGCTGAAAACTTGGTTTTCCTGTAAAAACTCAAAAAAAGTGGTTTTTTGACCACCCTGCAAAATTTTGTTCCCAAAGTAGTGCTGGAAACGTTCCTGTGGGCTAGCTCGCGAAATTACGTGTTTCTGGACACCTCGCACGCACGTCTAGCTTGACGGAAACATCAAAAATTTTCATTTTCTAAAATTTTCCATACAAATCTCATACAAAAGTCTATAACTTTCAATCCCATCATTAGATTCCGATCATTTTTGAGGAATCGAGTTCTCGCCACACTAACCTAGGTTTCCCGGCGCTGCGCGCGAATCGAAACCCCTCCGGGTCGCTGAAAACTTCGATTTTCCATCAAAAAACACATTTTTTGACCACCTTTCAAATTTTTTCTTCCCGAAGTAATTCCGAAAACGTTCCTGTGGGCTTGCTCGCGACGAGACGCGTCTCTGGACACCTCGCACGCCCGTCTAGCTCGCAGAGAAATCCAAAAATTTTCTCATTTTCCATCAAAAAACTGGTTTTTTGGCCGCTTTTCAAAAATTTTCTTCCCAACGTACTTCTGAAAACGTTCCCGTGGGCTTGCTCGCGACGAGACGCGTTCCCAGACACCTCACACGTGCCCGTAGCTCCTCTGGAACATCAAAATCTTAAAACTAGGTTATATCTATACATAGGTACATATAGCCAAAACCACCTAAGCAAGCATCGTCGAAACACAAATCGCGATATCTTCGAGCTCTGTATTGCGTTTTTGAAGCGGTTTTCGCGCGTGAACATTATTTTTAGGCGTCCGCTTGCCAACTGACAAAAAATTTTTGACTTCCCTTAAGGGGTTCCTGTACTTTTGACTTTACACCTTCAGAATTCAATAACTTCCAAATTTGTCATTAGATTCCCGTTCTTTTCAGGAATCAGGTTCTCGCCATACTTACCTAGGTTTCCCGGCGCTGCGCGCGAATCGAAATCCATCCAGGTCGCTGAAAACTTGGTTTTCCTGTAAAAACTCAAAAAAAGTGGTTTTTTGACCACCCTGCAAAATTTTGTTCCCAAAGTAGTGCTGGAAACGTTCCTGTGGGCTAGCTCGCGAAATTACGTGTTTCTGGACACCTCGCACGCACGTCTAGCTTGACGGAAACATCAAAAATTTTCATTTTCTAAAATTTTCCATACAAATCTCATACAAAAGTCTATAACTTTCAATCCCATCATTAGATTCCGATCATTTTTGAGGAATCGAGTTCTCGCCACACTAACCTAGGTTTCCCGGCGCTGCGCGCGAATCGAAACCCCTCCGGGTCGCTGAAAACTTCGATTTTCCATCAAAAAACACATTTTTTGACCACCTTTCAAATTTTTTCTTCCCGAAGTAATTCCGAAAACGTTCCTGTGGGCTTGCTCGCGACGAGACGCGTCTCTGGACACCTCGCACGCCCGTCTAGCTCGCAGAGAAATCCAAAAATTTTCTCATTTTCCATCAAAAAACTGGTTTTTTGGCCGCTTTTCAAAAATTTTCTTCCCAACGTACTTCTGAAAACGTTCCCGTGGGCTTGCTCGCGACGAGACGCGTTCCCAGACACCTCACACGTGCCCGTAGCTCCTCTGGAACATCAAAATCTTAAAACTAGGTTATATCTATACATAGGTACATATAGCCAAAACCACCTAAGCAAGCATCGTCGAAACACAAATCGCGATATCTTCGAGCTCTGTATTGCGTTTTTGAAGCGGTTTTCGCGCGTGAACATTATTTTTAGGCGTCCGCTTGCCAACTGACAAAAAATTTTTGACTTCCCTTAAGGGGTTCCTGTACTTTTGACTTTACACCTTCAGAATTCAATAACTTCCAAATTTGTCATTAGATTCCCGTTCTTTTCAGGAATCAGGTTCTCGCCATACTTACCTAGGTTTCCCGGCGCTGCGCGCGAATCGAAATCCATCCAGGTCGCTGAAAACTTGGTTTTCCTGTAAAAACTCAAAAAAAGTGGTTTTTTGACCACCCTGCAAAATTTTGTTCCCAAAGTAGTGCTGGAAACGTTCCTGTGGGCTAGCTCGCGAAATTACGTGTTTCTGGACACCTCGCACGCACGTCTAGCTTGACGGAAACATCAAAAATTTTCATTTTCTAAAATTTTCCATACAAATCTCATACAAAAGTCTATAACTTTCAATCCCATCATTAGATTCCGATCATTTTTGAGGAATCGAGTTCTCGCCACACTAACCTAGGTTTCCCGGCGCTGCGCGCGAATCGAAACCCCTCCGGGTCGCTGAAAACTTCGATTTTCCATCAAAAAACACATTTTTTGACCACCTTTCAAATTTTTTCTTCCCGAAGTAATTCCGAAAACGTTCCTGTGGGCTTGCTCGCGACGAGACGCGTCTCTGGACACCTCGCACGCCCGTCTAGCTCGCAGAGAAATCCAAAAATTTTCTCATTTTCCATCAAAAAACTGGTTTTTTGGCCGCTTTTCAAAAATTTTCTTCCCAACGTACTTCTGAAAACGTTCCCGTGGGCTTGCTCGCGACGAGACGCGTTCCCAGACACCTCACACGTGCCCGTAGCTCCTCTGGAACATCAAAATCTTAAAACTAGGTTATATCTATACATAGGTACATATAGCCAAAACCACCTAAGCAAGCATCGTCGAAACACAAATCGCGATATCTTCGAGCTCTGTATTGCGTTTTTGAAGCGGTTTTCGCGCGTGAACATTATTTTTAGGCGTCCGCTTGCCAACTGACAAAAAATTTTTGACTTCCCTTAAGGGGTTCCTGTACTTTTGACTTTACACCTTCAGAATTCAATAACTTCCAAATTTGTCATTAGATTCCCGTTCTTTTCAGGAATCAGGTTCTCGCCATACTTACCTAGGTTTCCCGGCGCTGCGCGCGAATCGAAATCCATCCAGGTCGCTGAAAACTTGGTTTTCCTGTAAAAACTCAAAAAAAGTGGTTTTTTGACCACCCTGCAAAATTTTGTTCCCAAAGTAGTGCTGGAAACGTTCCTGTGGGCTAGCTCGCGAAATTACGTGTTTCTGGACACCTCGCACGCACGTCTAGCTTGACGGAAACATCAAAAATTTTCATTTTCTAAAATTTTCCATACAAATCTCATACAAAAGTCTATAACTTTCAATCCCATCATTAGATTCCGATCATTTTTGAGGAATCGAGTTCTCGCCACACTAACCTAGGTTTCCCGGCGCTGCGCGCGAATCGAAACCCCTCCGGGTCGCTGAAAACTTCGATTTTCCATCAAAAAACACATTTTTTGACCACCTTTCAAATTTTTTCTTCCCGAAGTAATTCCGAAAACGTTCCTGTGGGCTTGCTCGCGACGAGACGCGTCTCTGGACACCTCGCACGCCCGTCTAGCTCGCAGAGAAATCCAAAAATTTTCTCATTTTCCATCAAAAAACTGGTTTTTTGGCCGCTTTTCAAAAATTTTCTTCCCAACGTACTTCTGAAAACGTTCCCGTGGGCTTGCTCGCGACGAGACGCGTTCCCAGACACCTCACACGTGCCCGTAGCTCCTCTGGAACATCAAAATCTTAAAACTAGGTTATATCTATACATAGGTACATATAGCCAAAACCACCTAAGCAAGCATCGTCGAAACACAAATCGCGATATCTTCGAGCTCTGTATTGCGTTTTTGAAGCGGTTTTCGCGCGTGAACATTATTTTTAGGCGTCCGCTTGCCAACTGACAAAAAATTTTTGACTTCCCTTAAGGGGTTCCTGTACTTTTGACTTTACACCTTCAGAATTCAATAACTTCCAAATTTGTCATTAGATTCCCGTTCTTTTCAGGAATCAGGTTCTCGCCATACTTACCTAGGTTTCCCGGCGCTGCGCGCGAATCGAAATCCATCCAGGTCGCTGAAAACTTGGTTTTCCTGTAAAAACTCAAAAAAAGTGGTTTTTTGACCACCCTGCAAAATTTTGTTCCCAAAGTAGTGCTGGAAACGTTCCTGTGGGCTAGCTCGCGAAATTACGTGTTTCTGGACACCTCGCACGCACGTCTAGCTTGACGGAAACATCAAAAATTTTCATTTTCTAAAATTTTCCATACAAATCTCATACAAAAGTCTATAACTTTCAATCCCATCATTAGATTCCGATCATTTTTGAGGAATCGAGTTCTCGCCACACTAACCTAGGTTTCCCGGCGCTGCGCGCGAATCGAAACCCCTCCGGGTCGCTGAAAACTTCGATTTTCCATCAAAAAACACATTTTTTGACCACCTTTCAAATTTTTTCTTCCCGAAGTAATTCCGAAAACGTTCCTGTGGGCTTGCTCGCGACGAGACGCGTCTCTGGACACCTCGCACGCCCGTCTAGCTCGCAGAGAAATCCAAAAATTTTCTCATTTTCCATCAAAAAACTGGTTTTTTGGCCGCTTTTCAAAAATTTTCTTCCCAACGTACTTCTGAAAACGTTCCCGTGGGCTTGCTCGCGACGAGACGCGTTCCCAGACACCTCACACGTGCCCGTAGCTCCTCTGGAACATCAAAATCTTAAAACTAGGTTATATCTATACATAGGTACATATAGCCAAAACCACCTAAGCAAGCATCGTCGAAACACAAATCGCGATATCTTCGAGCTCTGTATTGCGTTTTTGAAGCGGTTTTCGCGCGTGAACATTATTTTTAGGCGTCCGCTTGCCAACTGACAAAAAATTTTTGACTTCCCTTAAGGGGTTCCTGTACTTTTGACTTTACACCTTCAGAATTCAATAACTTCCAAATTTGTCATTAGATTCCCGTTCTTTTCAGGAATCAGGTTCTCGCCATACTTACCTAGGTTTCCCGGCGCTGCGCGCGAATCGAAATCCATCCAGGTCGCTGAAAACTTGGTTTTCCTGTAAAAACTCAAAAAAAGTGGTTTTTTGACCACCCTGCAAAATTTTGTTCCCAAAGTAGTGCTGGAAACGTTCCTGTGGGCTAGCTCGCGAAATTACGTGTTTCTGGACACCTCGCACGCACGTCTAGCTTGACGGAAACATCAAAAATTTTCATTTTCTAAAATTTTCCATACAAATCTCATACAAAAGTCTATAACTTTCAATCCCATCATTAGATTCCGATCATTTTTGAGGAATCGAGTTCTCGCCACACTAACCTAGGTTTCCCGGCGCTGCGCGCGAATCGAAACCCCTCCGGGTCGCTGAAAACTTCGATTTTCCATCAAAAAACACATTTTTTGACCACCTTTCAAATTTTTTCTTCCCGAAGTAATTCCGAAAACGTTCCTGTGGGCTTGCTCGCGACGAGACGCGTCTCTGGACACCTCGCACGCCCGTCTAGCTCGCAGAGAAATCCAAAAATTTTCTCATTTTCCATCAAAAAACTGGTTTTTTGGCCGCTTTTCAAAAATTTTCTTCCCAACGTACTTCTGAAAACGTTCCCGTGGGCTTGCTCGCGACGAGACGCGTTCCCAGACACCTCACACGTGCCCGTAGCTCCTCTGGAACATCAAAATCTTAAAACTAGGTTATATCTATACATAGGTACATATAGCCAAAACCACCTAAGCAAGCATCGTCGAAACACAAATCGCGATATCTTCGAGCTCTGTATTGCGTTTTTGAAGCGGTTTTCGCGCGTGAACATTATTTTTAGGCGTCCGCTTGCCAACTGACAAAAAATTTTTGACTTCCCTTAAGGGGTTCCTGTACTTTTGACTTTACACCTTCAGAATTCAATAACTTCCAAATTTGTCATTAGATTCCCGTTCTTTTCAGGAATCAGGTTCTCGCCATACTTACCTAGGTTTCCCGGCGCTGCGCGCGAATCGAAATCCATCCAGGTCGCTGAAAACTTGGTTTTCCTGTAAAAACTCAAAAAAAGTGGTTTTTTGACCACCCTGCAAAATTTTGTTCCCAAAGTAGTGCTGGAAACGTTCCTGTGGGCTAGCTCGCGAAATTACGTGTTTCTGGACACCTCGCACGCACGTCTAGCTTGACGGAAACATCAAAAATTTTCATTTTCTAAAATTTTCCATACAAATCTCATACAAAAGTCTATAACTTTCAATCCCATCATTAGATTCCGATCATTTTTGAGGAATCGAGTTCTCGCCACACTAACCTAGGTTTCCCGGCGCTGCGCGCGAATCGAAACCCCTCCGGGTCGCTGAAAACTTCGATTTTCCATCAAAAAACACATTTTTTGACCACCTTTCAAATTTTTTCTTCCCGAAGTAATTCCGAAAACGTTCCTGTGGGCTTGCTCGCGACGAGACGCGTCTCTGGACACCTCGCACGCCCGTCTAGCTCGCAGAGAAATCCAAAAATTTTCTCATTTTCCATCAAAAAACTGGTTTTTTGGCCGCTTTTCAAAAATTTTCTTCCCAACGTACTTCTGAAAACGTTCCCGTGGGCTTGCTCGCGACGAGACGCGTTCCCAGACACCTCACACGTGCCCGTAGCTCCTCTGGAACATCAAAATCTTAAAACTAGGTTATATCTATACATAGGTACATATAGCCAAAACCACCTAAGCAAGCATCGTCGAAACACAAATCGCGATATCTTCGAGCTCTGTATTGCGTTTTTGAAGCGGTTTTCGCGCGTGAACATTATTTTTAGGCGTCCGCTTGCCAACTGACAAAAAATTTTTGACTTCCCTTAAGGGGTTCCTGTACTTTTGACTTTACACCTTCAGAATTCAATAACTTCCAAATTTGTCATTAGATTCCCGTTCTTTTCAGGAATCAGGTTCTCGCCATACTTACCTAGGTTTCCCGGCGCTGCGCGCGAATCGAAATCCATCCAGGTCGCTGAAAACTTGGTTTTCCTGTAAAAACTCAAAAAAAGTGGTTTTTTGACCACCCTGCAAAATTTTGTTCCCAAAGTAGTGCTGGAAACGTTCCTGTGGGCTAGCTCGCGAAATTACGTGTTTCTGGACACCTCGCACGCACGTCTAGCTTGACGGAAACATCAAAAATTTTCATTTTCTAAAATTTTCCATACAAATCTCATACAAAAGTCTATAACTTTCAATCCCATCATTAGATTCCGATCATTTTTGAGGAATCGAGTTCTCGCCACACTAACCTAGGTTTCCCGGCGCTGCGCGCGAATCGAAACCCCTCCGGGTCGCTGAAAACTTCGATTTTCCATCAAAAAACACATTTTTTGACCACCTTTCAAATTTTTTCTTCCCGAAGTAATTCCGAAAACGTTCCTGTGGGCTTGCTCGCGACGAGACGCGTCTCTGGACACCTCGCACGCCCGTCTAGCTCGCAGAGAAATCCAAAAATTTTCTCATTTTCCATCAAAAAACTGGTTTTTTGGCCGCTTTTCAAAAATTTTCTTCCCAACGTACTTCTGAAAACGTTCCCGTGGGCTTGCTCGCGACGAGACGCGTTCCCAGACACCTCACACGTGCCCGTAGCTCCTCTGGAACATCAAAATCTTAAAACTAGGTTATATCTATACATAGGTACATATAGCCAAAACAACCTAAGCAAGCATCGTCGAAACACAAATCGCGATATCTTCGAGCTCTGTATTGCGTTTTTGAAGCGGTTTTCGCGCGTGAACATTATTTTTAGGCGTCCGCTTGCCAACTGACAAAAAATTTTTGACTTCCCTTAAGGGGTTCCTGTACTTTTGACTTTACACCTTCAGAATTCAATAACTTCCAAATTTGTCATTAGATTCCCGTTCTTTTCAGGAATCAGGTTCTCGCCATACTTACCTAGGTTTCCCGGCGCTGCGCGCGAATCGAAATCCATCCAGGTCGCTGAAAACTTGGTTTTCCTGTAAAAACTCAAAAAAAGTGGTTTTTTGACCACCCTGCAAAATTTTGTTCCCAAAGTAGTGCTGGAAACGTTCCTGTGGGCTAGCTCGCGAAATTACGTGTTTCTGGACACCTCGCACGCACGTCTAGCTTGACGGAAACATCAAAAATTTTCATTTTCTAAAATTTTCCATACAAATCTCATACAAAAGTCTATAACTTTCAATCCCATCATTAGATTCCGATCATTTTTGAGGAATCGAGTTCTCGCCACACTAACCTAGGTTTCCCGGCGCTGCGCGCGAATCGAAACCCCTCCGGGTCGCTGAAAACTTCGATTTTCCATCAAAAAACACATTTTTTGACCACCTTTCAAATTTTTTCTTCCCGAAGTAATTCCGAAAACGTTCCTGTGGGCTTGCTCGCGACGAGACGCGTCTCTGGACACCTCGCACGCCCGTCTAGCTCGCAGAGAAATCCAAAAATTTTCTCATTTTCCATCAAAAAACTGGTTTTTTGGCCGCTTTTCAAAAATTTTCTTCCCAACGTACTTCTGAAAACGTTCCCGTGGGCTTGCTCGCGACGAGACGCGTTCCCAGACACCTCACACGTGCCCGTAGCTCCTCTGGAACATCAAAATCTTAAAACTAGGTTATATCTATACATAGGTACATATAGCCAAAACCACCTAAGCAAGCATCGTCGAAACACAAATCGCGATATCTTCGAGCTCTGTATTGCGTTTTTGAAGCGGTTTTCGCGCGTGAACATTATTTTTAGGCGTCCGCTTGCCAACTGACAAAAAATTTTTGACTTCCCTTAAGGGGTTCCTGTACTTTTGACTTTACACCTTCAGAATTCAATAACTTCCAAATTTGTCATTAGATTCCCGTTCTTTTCAGGAATCAGGTTCTCGCCATACTTACCTAGGTTTCCCGGCGCTGCGCGCGAATCGAAATCCATCCAGGTCGCTGAAAACTTGGTTTTCCTGTAAAAACTCAAAAAAAGTGGTTTTTTGACCACCCTGCAAAATTTTGTTCCCAAAGTAGTGCTGGAAACGTTCCTGTGGGCTAGCTCGCGAAATTACGTGTTTCTGGACACCTCGCACGCACGTCTAGCTTGACGGAAACATCAAAAATTTTCATTTTCTAAAATTTTCCATACAAATCTCATACAAAAGTCTATAACTTTCAATCCCATCATTAGATTCCGATCATTTTTGAGGAATCGAGTTCTCGCCACACTAACCTAGGTTTCCCGGCGCTGCGCGCGAATCGAAACCCCTCCGGGTCGCTGAAAACTTCGATTTTCCATCAAAAAACACATTTTTTGACCACCTTTCAAATTTTTTCTTCCCGAAGTAATTCCGAAAACGTTCCTGTGGGCTTGCTCGCGACGAGACGCGTCTCTGGACACCTCGCACGCCCGTCTAGCTCGCAGAGAAATCCAAAAATTTTCTCATTTTCCATCAAAAAACTGGTTTTTTGGCCGCTTTTCAAAAATTTTCTTCCCAACGTACTTCTGAAAACGTTCCCGTGGGCTTGCTCGCGACGAGACGCGTTCCCAGACACCTCACACGTGCCCGTAGCTCCTCTGGAACATCAAAATCTTAAAACTAGGTTATATCTATACATAGGTACATATAGCCAAAACCACCTAAGCAAGCATCGTCGAAACACAAATCGCGATATCTTCGAGCTCTGTATTGCGTTTTTGAAGCGGTTTTCGCGCGTGAACATTATTTTTAGGCGTCCGCTTGCCAACTGACAAAAAATTTTTGACTTCCCTTAAGGGGTTCCTGTACTTTTGACTTTACACCTTCAGAATTCAATAACTTCCAAATTTGTCATTAGATTCCCGTTCTTTTCAGGAATCAGGTTCTCGCCATACTTACCTAGGTTTCCCGGCGCTGCGCGCGAATCGAAATCCATCCAGGTCGCTGAAAACTTGGTTTTCCTGTAAAAACTCAAAAAAAGTGGTTTTTTGACCACCCTGCAAAATTTTGTTCCCAAAGTAGTGCTGGAAACGTTCCTGTGGGCTAGCTCGCGAAATTACGTGTTTCTGGACACCTCGCACGCACGTCTAGCTTGACGGAAACATCAAAAATTTTCATTTTCTAAAATTTTCCATACAAATCTCATACAAAAGTCTATAACTTTCAATCCCATCATTAGATTCCGATCATTTTTGAGGAATCGAGTTCTCGCCACACTAACCTAGGTTTCCCGGCGCTGCGCGCGAATCGAAACCCCTCCGGGTCGCTGAAAACTTCGATTTTCCATCAAAAAACACATTTTTTGACCACCTTTCAAATTTTTTCTTCCCGAAGTAATTCCGAAAACGTTCCTGTGGGCTTGCTCGCGACGAGACGCGTCTCTGGACACCTCGCACGCCCGTCTAGCTCGCAGAGAAATCCAAAAATTTTCTCATTTTCCATCAAAAAACTGGTTTTTTGGCCGCTTTTCAAAAATTTTCTTCCCAACGTACTTCTGAAAACGTTCCCGTGGGCTTGCTCGCGACGAGACGCGTTCCCAGACACCTCACACGTGCCCGTAGCTCCTCTGGAACATCAAAATCTTAAAACTAGGTTATATCTATACATAGGTACATATAGCCAAAACCACCTAAGCAAGCATCGTCGAAACACAAATCGCGATATCTTCGAGCTCTGTATTGCGTTTTTGAAGCGGTTTTTGCGCGTGAACATTATTTTTAGGCGTCCGCTTGCCAACTGACAAAAAATTTTTGACTTCCCTTAAGGGGTTCCTGTACTTTTGACTTTACACCTTCAGAATTCAATAACTTCCAAATTTGTCATTAGATTCCCGTTCTTTTCAGGAATCAGGTTCTCGCCATACTTACCTAGGTTTCCCGGCGCTGCGCGCGAATCGAAATCCATCCAGGTCGCTGAAAACTTGGTTTTCCTGTAAAAACTCAAAAAAAGTGGTTTTTTGACCACCCTGCAAAATTTTGTTCCCAAAGTAGTGCTGGAAACGTTCCTGTGGGCTAGCTCGCGAAATTACGTGTTTCTGGACACCTCGCACGCACGTCTAGCTTGACGGAAACATCAAAAATTTTCATTTTCTAAAATTTTCCATACAAATCTCATACAAAAGTCTATAACTTTCAATCCCATCATTAGATTCCGATCATTTTTGAGGAATCGAGTTCTCGCCACACTAACCTAGGTTTCCCGGCGCTGCGCGCGAATCGAAACCCCTCCGGGTCGCTGAAAACTTCGATTTTCCATCAAAAAACACATTTTTTGACCACCTTTCAAATTTTTTCTTCCCGAAGTAATTCCGAAAACGTTCCTGTGGGCTTGCTCGCGACGAGACGCGTCTCTGGACACCTCGCACGCCCGTCTAGCTCGCAGAGAAATCCAAAAATTTTCTCATTTTCCATCAAAAAACTGGTTTTTTGGCCGCTTTTCAAAAATTTTCTTCCCAACGTACTTCTGAAAACGTTCCCGTGGGCTTGCTCGCGACGAGACGCGTTCCCAGACACCTCACACGTGCCCGTAGCTCCTCTGGAACATCAAAATCTTAAAACTAGGTTATATCTATACATAGGTACATATAGCCAAAACCACCTAAGCAAGCATCGTCGAAACACAAATCGCGATATCTTCGAGCTCTGTATTGCGTTTTTGAAGCGGTTTTCGCGCGTGAACATTATTTTTAGGCGTCCGCTTGCCAACTGACAAAAAATTTTTGACTTCCCTTAAGGGGTTCCTGTACTTTTGACTTTACACCTTCAGAATTCAATAACTTCCAAATTTGTCATTAGATTCCCGTTCTTTTCAGGAATCAGGTTCTCGCCATACTTACCTAGGTTTCCCGGCGCTGCGCGCGAATCGAAATCCATCCAGGTCGCTGAAAACTTGGTTTTCCTGTAAAAACTCAAAAAAAGTGGTTTTTTGACCACCCTGCAAAATTTTGTTCCCAAAGTAGTGCTGGAAACGTTCCTGTGGGCTAGCTCGCGAAATTACGTGTTTCTGGACACCTCGCACGCACGTCTAGCTTGACGGAAACATCAAAAATTTTCATTTTCTAAAATTTTCCATACAAATCTCATACAAAAGTCTATAACTTTCAATCCCATCATTAGATTCCGATCATTTTTGAGGAATCGAGTTCTCGCCACACTAACCTAGGTTTCCCGGCGCTGCGCGCGAATCGAAACCCCTCCGGGTCGCTGAAAACTTCGATTTTCCATCAAAAAACACATTTTTTGACCACCTTTCAAATTTTTTCTTCCCGAAGTAATTCCGAAAACGTTCCTGTGGGCTTGCTCGCGACGAGACGCGTCTCTGGACACCTCGCACGCCCGTCTAGCTCGCAGAGAAATCCAAAAATTTTCTCATTTTCCATCAAAAAACTGGTTTTTTGGCCGCTTTTCAAAAATTTTCTTCCCAACGTACTTCTGAAAACGTTCCCGTGGGCTTGCTCGCGACGAGACGCGTTCCCAGACACCTCACACGTGCCCGTAGCTCCTCTGGAACATCAAAATCTTAAAACTAGGTTATATCTATACATAGGTACATATAGCCAAAACCACCTAAGCAAGCATCGTCGAAACACAAATCGCGATATCTTCGAGCTCTGTATTGCGTTTTTGAAGCGGTTTTCGCGCGTGAACATTATTTTTAGGCGTCCGCTTGCCAACTGACAAAAAATTTTTGACTTCCCTTAAGGGGTTCCTGTACTTTTGACTTTACACCTTCAGAATTCAATAACTTCCAAATTTGTCATTAGATTCCCGTTCTTTTCAGGAATCAGGTTCTCGCCATACTTACCTAGGTTTCCCGGCGCTGCGCGCGAATCGAAATCCATCCAGGTCGCTGAAAACTTGGTTTTCCTGTAAAAACTCAAAAAAAGTGGTTTTTTGACCACCCTGCAAAATTTTGTTCCCAAAGTAGTGCTGGAAACGTTCCTGTGGGCTAGCTCGCGAAATTACGTGTTTCTGGACACCTCGCACGCACGTCTAGCTTGACGGAAACATCAAAAATTTTCATTTTCTAAAATTTTCCATACAAATCTCATACAAAAGTCTATAACTTTCAATCCCATCATTAGATTCCGATCATTTTTGAGGAATCGAGTTCTCGCCACACTAACCTAGGTTTCCCGGCGCTGCGCGCGAATCGAAACCCCTCCGGGTCGCTGAAAACTTCGATTTTCCATCAAAAAACACATTTTTTGACCACCTTTCAAATTTTTTCTTCCCGAAGTAATTCCGAAAACGTTCCTGTGGGCTTGCTCGCGACGAGACGCGTCTCTGGACACCTCGCACGCCCGTCTAGCTCGCAGAGAAATCCAAAAATTTTCTCATTTTCCATCAAAAAACTGGTTTTTTGGCCGCTTTTCAAAAATTTTCTTCCCAACGTACTTCTGAAAACGTTCCCGTGGGCTTGCTCGCGACGAGACGCGTTCCCAGACACCTCACACGTGCCCGTAGCTCCTCTGGAACATCAAAATCTTAAAACTAGGTTATATCTATACATAGGTACATATAGCCAAAACCACCTAAGCAAGCATCGTCGAAACACAAATCGCGATATCTTCGAGCTCTGTATTGCGTTTTTGAAGCGGTTTTCGCGCGTGAACATTATTTTTAGGCGTCCGCTTGCCAACTGACAAAAAATTTTTGACTTCCCTTAAGGGGTTCCTGTACTTTTGACTTTACACCTTCAGAATTCAATAACTTCCAAATTTGTCATTAGATTCCCGTTCTTTTCAGGAATCAGGTTCTCGCCATACTTACCTAGGTTTCCCGGCGCTGCGCGCGAATCGAAATCCATCCAGGTCGCTGAAAACTTGGTTTTCCTGTAAAAACTCAAAAAAAGTGGTTTTTTGACCACCCTGCAAAATTTTGTTCCCAAAGTAGTGCTGGAAACGTTCCTGTGGGCTAGCTCGCGAAATTACGTGTTTCTGGACACCTCGCACGCACGTCTAGCTTGACGGAAACATCAAAAATTTTCATTTTCTAAAATTTTCCATACAAATCTCATACAAAAGTCTATAACTTTCAATCCCATCATTAGATTCCGATCATTTTTGAGGAATCGAGTTCTCGCCACACTAACCTAGGTTTCCCGGCGCTGCGCGCGAATCGAAACCCCTCCGGGTCGCTGAAAACTTCGATTTTCCATCAAAAAACACATTTTTTGACCACCTTTCAAATTTTTTCTTCCCGAAGTAATTCCGAAAACGTTCCTGTGGGCTTGCTCGCGACGAGACGCGTCTCTGGACACCTCGCACGCCCGTCTAGCTCGCAGAGAAATCCAAAAATTTTCTCATTTTCCATCAAAAAACTGGTTTTTTGGCCGCTTTTCAAAAATTTTCTTCCCAACGTACTTCTGAAAACGTTCCCGTGGGCTTGCTCGCGACGAGACGCGTTCCCAGACACCTCACACGTGCCCGTAGCTCCTCTGGAACATCAAAATCTTAAAACTAGGTTATATCTATACATAGGTACATATAGCCAAAACCACCTAAGCAAGCATCGTCGAAACACAAATCGCGATATCTTCGAGCTCTGTATTGCGTTTTTGAAGCGGTTTTCGCGCGTGAACATTATTTTTAGGCGTCCGCTTGCCAACTGACAAAAAATTTTTGACTTCCCTTAAGGGGTTCCTGTACTTTTGACTTTACACCTTCAGAATTCAATAACTTCCAAATTTGTCATTAGATTCCCGTTCTTTTCAGGAATCAGGTTCTCGCCATACTTACCTAGGTTTCCCGGCGCTGCGCGCGAATCGAAATCCATCCAGGTCGCTGAAAACTTGGTTTTCCTGTAAAAACTCAAAAAAAGTGGTTTTTTGACCACCCTGCAAAATTTTGTTCCCAAAGTAGTGCTGGAAACGTTCCTGTGGGCTAGCTCGCGAAATTACGTGTTTCTGGACACCTCGCACGCACGTCTAGCTTGACGGAAACATCAAAAATTTTCATTTTCTAAAATTTTCCATACAAATCTCATACAAAAGTCTATAACTTTCAATCCCATCATTAGATTCCGATCATTTTTGAGGAATCGAGTTCTCGCCACACTAACCTAGGTTTCCCGGCGCTGCGCGCGAATCGAAACCCCTCCGGGTCGCTGAAAACTTCGATTTTCCATCAAAAAACACATTTTTTGACCACCTTTCAAATTTTTTCTTCCCGAAGTAATTCCGAAAACGTTCCTGTGGGCTTGCTCGCGACGAGACGCGTCTCTGGACACCTCGCACGCCCGTCTAGCTCGCAGAGAAATCCAAAAATTTTCTCATTTTCCATCAAAAAACTGGTTTTTTGGCCGCTTTTCAAAAATTTTCTTCCCAACGTACTTCTGAAAACGTTCCCGTGGGCTTGCTCGCGACGAGACGCGTTCCCAGACACCTCACACGTGCCCGTAGCTCCTCTGGAACATCAAAATCTTAAAACTAGGTTATATCTATACATAGGTACATATAGCCAAAACCACCTAAGCAAGCATCGTCGAAACACAAATCGCGATATCTTCGAGCTCTGTATTGCGTTTTTGAAGCGGTTTTCGCGCGTGAACATTATTTTTAGGCGTCCGCTTGCCAACTGACAAAAAATTTTTGACTTCCCTTAAGGGGTTCCTGTACTTTTGACTTTACACCTTCAGAATTCAATAACTTCCAAATTTGTCATTAGATTCCCGTTCTTTTCAGGAATCAGGTTCTCGCCATACTTACCTAGGTTTCCCGGCGCTGCGCGCGAATCGAAATCCATCCAGGTCGCTGAAAACTTGGTTTTCCTGTAAAAACTCAAAAAAAGTGGTTTTTTGACCACCCTGCAAAATTTTGTTCCCAAAGTAGTGCTGGAAACGTTCCTGTGGGCTAGCTCGCGAAATTACGTGTTTCTGGACACCTCGCACGCACGTCTAGCTTGACGGAAACATCAAAAATTTTCATTTTCTAAAATTTTCCATACAAATCTCATACAAAAGTCTATAACTTTCAATCCCATCATTAGATTCCGATCATTTTTGAGGAATCGAGTTCTCGCCACACTAACCTAGGTTTCCCGGCGCTGCGCGCGAATCGAAACCCCTCCGGGTCGCTGAAAACTTCGATTTTCCATCAAAAAACACATTTTTTGACCACCTTTCAAATTTTTTCTTCCCGAAGTAATTCCGAAAACGTTCCTGTGGGCTTGCTCGCGACGAGACGCGTCTCTGGACACCTCGCACGCCCGTCTAGCTCGCAGAGAAATCCAAAAATTTTCTCATTTTCCATCAAAAAACTGGTTTTTTGGCCGCTTTTCAAAAATTTTCTTCCCAACGTACTTCTGAAAACGTTCCCGTGGGCTTGCTCGCGACGAGACGCGTTCCCAGACACCTCACACGTGCCCGTAGCTCCTCTGGAACATCAAAATCTTAAAACTAGGTTATATCTATACATAGGTACATATAGCCAAAACCACCTAAGCAAGCATCGTCGAAACACAAATCGCGATATCTTCGAGCTCTGTATTGCGTTTTTGAAGCGGTTTTCGCGCGTGAACATTATTTTTAGGCGTCCGCTTGCCAACTGACAAAAAATTTTTGACTTCCCTTAAGGGGTTCCTGTACTTTTGACTTTACACCTTCAGAATTCAATAACTTCCAAATTTGTCATTAGATTCCCGTTCTTTTCAGGAATCAGGTTCTCGCCATACTTACCTAGGTTTCCCGGCGCTGCGCGCGAATCGAAATCCATCCAGGTCGCTGAAAACTTGGTTTTCCTGTAAAAACTCAAAAAAAGTGGTTTTTTGACCACCCTGCAAAATTTTGTTCCCAAAGTAGTGCTGGAAACGTTCCTGTGGGCTAGCTCGCGAAATTACGTGTTTCTGGACACCTCGCACGCACGTCTAGCTTGACGGAAACATCAAAAATTTTCATTTTCTAAAATTTTCCATACAAATCTCATACAAAAGTCTATAACTTTCAATCCCATCATTAGATTCCGATCATTTTTGAGGAATCGAGTTCTCGCCACACTAACCTAGGTTTCCCGGCGCTGCGCGCGAATCGAAACCCCTCCGGGTCGCTGAAAACTTCGATTTTCCATCAAAAAACACATTTTTTGACCACCTTTCAAATTTTTTCTTCCCGAAGTAATTCCGAAAACGTTCCTGTGGGCTTGCTCGCGACGAGACGCGTCTCTGGACACCTCGCACGCCCGTCTAGCTCGCAGAGAAATCCAAAAATTTTCTCATTTTCCATCAAAAAACTGGTTTTTTGGCCGCTTTTCAAAAATTTTCTTCCCAACGTACTTCTGAAAACGTTCCCGTGGGCTTGCTCGCGACGAGACGCGTTCCCAGACACCTCACACGTGCCCGTAGCTCCTCTGGAACATCAAAATCTTAAAACTAGGTTATATCTATACATAGGTACATATAGCCAAAACCACCTAAGCAAGCATCGTCGAAACACAAATCGCGATATCTTCGAGCTCTGTATTGCGTTTTTGAAGCGGTTTTCGCGCGTGAACATTATTTTTAGGCGTCCGCTTGCCAACTGACAAAAAATTTTTGACTTCCCTTAAGGGGTTCCTGTACTTTTGACTTTACACCTTCAGAATTCAATAACTTCCAAATTTGTCATTAGATTCCCGTTCTTTTCAGGAATCAGGTTCTCGCCATACTTACCTAGGTTTCCCGGCGCTGCGCGCGAATCGAAATCCATCCAGGTCGCTGAAAACTTGGTTTTCCTGTAAAAACTCAAAAAAAGTGGTTTTTTGACCACCCTGCAAAATTTTGTTCCCAAAGTAGTGCTGGAAACGTTCCTGTGGGCTAGCTCGCGAAATTACGTGTTTCTGGACACCTCGCACGCACGTCTAGCTTGACGGAAACATCAAAAATTTTCATTTTCTAAAATTTTCCATACAAATCTCATACAAAAGTCTATAACTTTCAATCCCATCATTAGATTCCGATCATTTTTGAGGAATCGAGTTCTCGCCACACTAACCTAGGTTTCCCGGCGCTGCGCGCGAATCGAAACCCCTCCGGGTCGCTGAAAACTTCGATTTTCCATCAAAAAACACATTTTTTGACCACCTTTCAAATTTTTTCTTCCCGAAGTAATTCCGAAAACGTTCCTGTGGGCTTGCTCGCGACGAGACGCGTCTCTGGACACCTCGCACGCCCGTCTAGCTCGCAGAGAAATCCAAAAATTTTCTCATTTTCCATCAAAAAACTGGTTTTTTGGCCGCTTTTCAAAAATTTTCTTCCCAACGTACTTCTGAAAACGTTCCCGTGGGCTTGCTCGCGACGAGACGCGTTCCCAGACACCTCACACGTGCCCGTAGCTCCTCTGGAACATCAAAATCTTAAAACTAGGTTATATCTATACATAGGTACATATAGCCAAAACCACCTAAGCAAGCATCGTCGAAACACAAATCGCGATATCTTCGAGCTCTGTATTGCGTTTTTGAAGCGGTTTTCGCGCGTGAACATTATTTTTAGGCGTCCGCTTGCCAACTGACAAAAAATTTTTGACTTCCCTTAAGGGGTTCCTGTACTTTTGACTTTACACCTTCAGAATTCAATAACTTCCAAATTTGTCATTAGATTCCCGTTCTTTTCAGGAATCAGGTTCTCGCCATACTTACCTAGGTTTCCCGGCGCTGCGCGCGAATCGAAATCCATCCAGGTCGCTGAAAACTTGGTTTTCCTGTAAAAACTCAAAAAAAGTGGTTTTTTGACCACCCTGCAAAATTTTGTTCCCAAAGTAGTGCTGGAAACGTTCCTGTGGGCTAGCTCGCGAAATTACGTGTTTCTGGACACCTCGCACGCACGTCTAGCTTGACGGAAACATCAAAAATTTTCATTTTCTAAAATTTTCCATACAAATCTCATACAAAAGTCTATAACTTTCAATCCCATCATTAGATTCCGATCATTTTTGAGGAATCGAGTTCTCGCCACACTAACCTAGGTTTCCCGGCGCTGCGCGCGAATCGAAACCCCTCCGGGTCGCTGAAAACTTCGATTTTCCATCAAAAAACACATTTTTTGACCACCTTTCAAATTTTTTCTTCCCGAAGTAATTCCGAAAACGTTCCTGTGGGCTTGCTCGCGACGAGACGCGTCTCTGGACACCTCGCACGCCCGTCTAGCTCGCAGAGAAATCCAAAAATTTTCTCATTTTCCATCAAAAAACTGGTTTTTTGGCCGCTTTTCAAAAATTTTCTTCCCAACGTACTTCTGAAAACGTTCCCGTGGGCTTGCTCGCGACGAGACGCGTTCCCAGACACCTCACACGTGCCCGTAGCTCCTCTGGAACATCAAAATCTTAAAACTAGGTTATATCTATACATAGGTACATATAGCCAAAACCACCTAAGCAAGCATCGTCGAAACACAAATCGCGATATCTTCGAGCTCTGTATTGCGTTTTTGAAGCGGTTTTCGCGCGTGAACATTATTTTTAGGCGTCCGCTTGCCAACTGACAAAAAATTTTTGACTTCCCTTAAGGGGTTCCTGTACTTTTGACTTTACACCTTCAGAATTCAATAACTTCCAAATTTGTCATTAGATTCCCGTTCTTTTCAGGAATCAGGTTCTCGCCATACTTACCTAGGTTTCCCGGCGCTGCGCGCGAATCGAAATCCATCCAGGTCGCTGAAAACTTGGTTTTCCTGTAAAAACTCAAAAAAAGTGGTTTTTTGACCACCCTGCAAAATTTTGTTCCCAAAGTAGTGCTGGAAACGTTCCTGTGGGCTAGCTCGCGAAATTACGTGTTTCTGGACACCTCGCACGCACGTCTAGCTTGACGGAAACATCAAAAATTTTCATTTTCTAAAATTTTCCATACAAATCTCATACAAAAGTCTATAACTTTCAATCCCATCATTAGATTCCGATCATTTTTGAGGAATCGAGTTCTCGCCACACTAACCTAGGTTTCCCGGCGCTGCGCGCGAATCGAAACCCCTCCGGGTCGCTGAAAACTTCGATTTTCCATCAAAAAACACATTTTTTGACCACCTTTCAAATTTTTTCTTCCCGAAGTAATTCCGAAAACGTTCCTGTGGGCTTGCTCGCGACGAGACGCGTCTCTGGACACCTCGCACGCCCGTCTAGCTCGCAGAGAAATCCAAAAATTTTCTCATTTTCCATCAAAAAACTGGTTTTTTGGCCGCTTTTCAAAAATTTTCTTCCCAACGTACTTCTGAAAACGTTCCCGTGGGCTTGCTCGCGACGAGACGCGTTCCCAGACACCTCACACGTGCCCGTAGCTCCTCTGGAACATCAAAATCTTAAAACTAGGTTATATCTATACATAGGTACATATAGCCAAAACCACCTAAGCAAGCATCGTCGAAACACAAATCGCGATATCTTCGAGCTCTGTATTGCGTTTTTGAAGCGGTTTTCGCGCGTGAACATTATTTTTAGGCGTCCGCTTGCCAACTGACAAAAAATTTTTGACTTCCCTTAAGGGGTTCCTGTACTTTTGACTTTACACCTTCAGAATTCAATAACTTCCAAATTTGTCATTAGATTCCCGTTCTTTTCAGGAATCAGGTTCTCGCCATACTTACCTAGGTTTCCCGGCGCTGCGCGCGAATCGAAATCCATCCAGGTCGCTGAAAACTTGGTTTTCCTGTAAAAACTCAAAAAAAGTGGTTTTTTGACCACCCTGCAAAATTTTGTTCCCAAAGTAGTGCTGGAAACGTTCCTGTGGGCTAGCTCGCGAAATTACGTGTTTCTGGACACCTCGCACGCACGTCTAGCTTGACGGAAACATCAAAAATTTTCATTTTCTAAAATTTTCCATACAAATCTCATACAAAAGTCTATAACTTTCAATCCCATCATTAGATTCCGATCATTTTTGAGGAATCGAGTTCTCGCCACACTAACCTAGGTTTCCCGGCGCTGCGCGCGAATCGAAACCCCTCCGGGTCGCTGAAAACTTCGATTTTCCATCAAAAAACACATTTTTTGACCACCTTTCAAATTTTTTCTTCCCGAAGTAATTCCGAAAACGTTCCTGTGGGCTTGCTCGCGACGAGACGCGTCTCTGGACACCTCGCACGCCCGTCTAGCTCGCAGAGAAATCCAAAAATTTTCTCATTTTCCATCAAAAAACTGGTTTTTTGGCCGCTTTTCAAAAATTTTCTTCCCAACGTACTTCTGAAAACGTTCCCGTGGGCTTGCTCGCGACGAGACGCGTTCCCAGACACCTCACACGTGCCCGTAGCTCCTCTGGAACATCAAAATCTTAAAACTAGGTTATATCTATACATAGGTACATATAGCCAAAACCACCTAAGCAAGCATCGTCGAAACACAAATCGCGATATCTTCGAGCTCTGTATTGCGTTTTTGAAGCGGTTTTCGCGCGTGAACATTATTTTTAGGCGTCCGCTTGCCAACTGACAAAAAATTTTTGACTTCCCTTAAGGGGTTCCTGTACTTTTGACTTTACACCTTCAGAATTCAATAACTTCCAAATTTGTCATTAGATTCCCGTTCTTTTCAGGAATCAGGTTCTCGCCATACTTACCTAGGTTTCCCGGCGCTGCGCGCGAATCGAAATCCATCCAGGTCGCTGAAAACTTGGTTTTCCTGTAAAAACTCAAAAAAAGTGGTTTTTTGACCACCCTGCAAAATTTTGTTCCCAAAGTAGTGCTGGAAACGTTCCTGTGGGCTAGCTCGCGAAATTACGTGTTTCTGGACACCTCGCACGCACGTCTAGCTTGACGGAAACATCAAAAATTTTCATTTTCTAAAATTTTCCATACAAATCTCATACAAAAGTCTATAACTTTCAATCCCATCATTAGATTCCGATCATTTTTGAGGAATCGAGTTCTCGCCACACTAACCTAGGTTTCCCGGCGCTGCGCGCGAATCGAAACCCCTCCGGGTCGCTGAAAACTTCGATTTTCCATCAAAAAACACATTTTTTGACCACCTTTCAAATTTTTTCTTCCCGAAGTAATTCCGAAAACGTTCCTGTGGGCTTGCTCGCGACGAGACGCGTCTCTGGACACCTCGCACGCCCGTCTAGCTCGCAGAGAAATCCAAAAATTTTCTCATTTTCCATCAAAAAACTGGTTTTTTGGCCGCTTTTCAAAAATTTTCTTCCCAACGTACTTCTGAAAACGTTCCCGTGGGCTTGCTCGCGACGAGACGCGTTCCCAGACACCTCACACGTGCCCGTAGCTCCTCTGGAACATCAAAATCTTAAAACTAGGTTATATCTATACATAGGTACATATAGCCAAAACCACCTAAGCAAGCATCGTCGAAACACAAATCGCGATATCTTCGAGCTCTGTATTGCGTTTTTGAAGCGGTTTTCGCGCGTGAACATTATTTTTAGGCGTCCGCTTGCCAACTGACAAAAAATTTTTGACTTCCCTTAAGGGGTTCCTGTACTTTTGACTTTACACCTTCAGAATTCAATAACTTCCAAATTTGTCATTAGATTCCCGTTCTTTTCAGGAATCAGGTTCTCGCCATACTTACCTAGGTTTCCCGGCGCTGCGCGCGAATCGAAATCCATCCAGGTCGCTGAAAACTTGGTTTTCCTGTAAAAACTCAAAAAAAGTGGTTTTTTGACCACCCTGCAAAATTTTGTTCCCAAAGTAGTGCTGGAAACGTTCCTGTGGGCTAGCTCGCGAAATTACGTGTTTCTGGACACCTCGCACGCACGTCTAGCTTGACGGAAACATCAAAAATTTTCATTTTCTAAAATTTTCCATACAAATCTCATACAAAAGTCTATAACTTTCAATCCCATCATTAGATTCCGATCATTTTTGAGGAATCGAGTTCTCGCCACACTAACCTAGGTTTCCCGGCGCTGCGCGCGAATCGAAACCCCTCCGGGTCGCTGAAAACTTCGATTTTCCATCAAAAAACACATTTTTTGACCACCTTTCAAATTTTTTCTTCCCGAAGTAATTCCGAAAACGTTCCTGTGGGCTTGCTCGCGACGAGACGCGTCTCTGGACACCTCGCACGCCCGTCTAGCTCGCAGAGAAATCCAAAAATTTTCTCATTTTCCATCAAAAAACTGGTTTTTTGGCCGCTTTTCAAAAATTTTCTTCCCAACGTACTTCTGAAAACGTTCCCGTGGGCTTGCTCGCGACGAGACGCGTTCCCAGACACCTCACACGTGCCCGTAGCTCCTCTGGAACATCAAAATCTTAAAACTAGGTTATATCTATACATAGGTACATATAGCCAAAACCACCTAAGCAAGCATCGTCGAAACACAAATCGCGATATCTTCGAGCTCTGTATTGCGTTTTTGAAGCGGTTTTCGCGCGTGAACATTATTTTTAGGCGTCCGCTTGCCAACTGACAAAAAATTTTTGACTTCCCTTAAGGGGTTCCTGTACTTTTGACTTTACACCTTCAGAATTCAATAACTTCCAAATTTGTCATTAGATTCCCGTTCTTTTCAGGAATCAGGTTCTCGCCATACTTACCTAGGTTTCCCGGCGCTGCGCGCGAATCGAAATCCATCCAGGTCGCTGAAAACTTGGTTTTCCTGTAAAAACTCAAAAAAAGTGGTTTTTTGACCACCCTGCAAAATTTTGTTCCCAAAGTAGTGCTGGAAACGTTCCTGTGGGCTAGCTCGCGAAATTACGTGTTTCTGGACACCTCGCACGCACGTCTAGCTTGACGGAAACATCAAAAATTTTCATTTTCTAAAATTTTCCATACAAATCTCATACAAAAGTCTATAACTTTCAATCCCATCATTAGATTCCGATCATTTTTGAGGAATCGAGTTCTCGCCACACTAACCTAGGTTTCCCGGCGCTGCGCGCGAATCGAAACCCCTCCGGGTCGCTGAAAACTTCGATTTTCCATCAAAAAACACATTTTTTGACCACCTTTCAAATTTTTTCTTCCCGAAGTAATTCCGAAAACGTTCCTGTGGGCTTGCTCGCGACGAGACGCGTCTCTGGACACCTCGCACGCCCGTCTAGCTCGCAGAGAAATCCAAAAATTTTCTCATTTTCCATCAAAAAACTGGTTTTTTGGCCGCTTTTCAAAAATTTTCTTCCCAACGTACTTCTGAAAACGTTCCCGTGGGCTTGCTCGCGACGAGACGCGTTCCCAGACACCTCACACGTGCCCGTAGCTCCTCTGGAACATCAAAATCTTAAAACTAGGTTATATCTATACATAGGTACATATAGCCAAAACCACCTAAGCAAGCATCGTCGAAACACAAATCGCGATATCTTCGAGCTCTGTATTGCGTTTTTGAAGCGGTTTTCGCGCGTGAACATTATTTTTAGGCGTCCGCTTGCCAACTGACAAAAAATTTTTGACTTCCCTTAAGGGGTTCCTGTACTTTTGACTTTACACCTTCAGAATTCAATAACTTCCAAATTTGTCATTAGATTCCCGTTCTTTTCAGGAATCAGGTTCTCGCCATACTTACCTAGGTTTCCCGGCGCTGCGCGCGAATCGAAATCCATCCAGGTCGCTGAAAACTTGGTTTTCCTGTAAAAACTCAAAAAAAGTGGTTTTTTGACCACCCTGCAAAATTTTGTTCCCAAAGTAGTGCTGGAAACGTTCCTGTGGGCTAGCTCGCGAAATTACGTGTTTCTGGACACCTCGCACGCACGTCTAGCTTGACGGAAACATCAAAAATTTTCATTTTCTAAAATTTTCCATACAAATCTCATACAAAAGTCTATAACTTTCAATCCCATCATTAGATTCCGATCATTTTTGAGGAATCGAGTTCTCGCCACACTAACCTAGGTTTCCCGGCGCTGCGCGCGAATCGAAACCCCTCCGGGTCGCTGAAAACTTCGATTTTCCATCAAAAAACACATTTTTTGACCACCTTTCAAATTTTTTCTTCCCGAAGTAATTCCGAAAACGTTCCTGTGGGCTTGCTCGCGACGAGACGCGTCTCTGGACACCTCGCACGCCCGTCTAGCTCGCAGAGAAATCCAAAAATTTTCTCATTTTCCATCAAAAAACTGGTTTTTTGGCCGCTTTTCAAAAATTTTCTTCCCAACGTACTTCTGAAAACGTTCCCGTGGGCTTGCTCGCGACGAGACGCGTTCCCAGACACCTCACACGTGCCCGTAGCTCCTCTGGAACATCAAAATCTTAAAACTAGGTTATATCTATACATAGGTACATATAGCCAAAACCACCTAAGCAAGCATCGTCGAAACACAAATCGCGATATCTTCGAGCTCTGTATTGCGTTTTTGAAGCGGTTTTCGCGCGTGAACATTATTTTTAGGCGTCCGCTTGCCAACTGACAAAAAATTTTTGACTTCCCTTAAGGGGTTCCTGTACTTTTGACTTTACACCTTCAGAATTCAATAACTTCCAAATTTGTCATTAGATTCCCGTTCTTTTCAGGAATCAGGTTCTCGCCATACTTACCTAGGTTTCCCGGCGCTGCGCGCGAATCGAAATCCATCCAGGTCGCTGAAAACTTGGTTTTCCTGTAAAAACTCAAAAAAAGTGGTTTTTTGACCACCCTGCAAAATTTTGTTCCCAAAGTAGTGCTGGAAACGTTCCTGTGGGCTAGCTCGCGAAATTACGTGTTTCTGGACACCTCGCACGCACGTCTAGCTTGACGGAAACATCAAAAATTTTCATTTTCTAAAATTTTCCATACAAATCTCATACAAAAGTCTATAACTTTCAATCCCATCATTAGATTCCGATCATTTTTGAGGAATCGAGTTCTCGCCACACTAACCTAGGTTTCCCGGCGCTGCGCGCGAATCGAAACCCCTCCGGGTCGCTGAAAACTTCGATTTTCCATCAAAAAACACATTTTTTGACCACCTTTCAAATTTTTTCTTCCCGAAGTAATTCCGAAAACGTTCCTGTGGGCTTGCTCGCGACGAGACGCGTCTCTGGACACCTCGCACGCCCGTCTAGCTCGCAGAGAAATCCAAAAATTTTCTCATTTTCCATCAAAAAACTGGTTTTTTGGCCGCTTTTCAAAAATTTTCTTCCCAACGTACTTCTGAAAACGTTCCCGTGGGCTTGCTCGCGACGAGACGCGTTCCCAGACACCTCACACGTGCCCGTAGCTCCTCTGGAACATCAAAATCTTAAAACTAGGTTATATCTATACATAGGTACATATAGCCAAAACCACCTAAGCAAGCATCGTCGAAACACAAATCGCGATATCTTCGAGCTCTGTATTGCGTTTTTGAAGCGGTTTTCGCGCGTGAACATTATTTTTAGGCGTCCGCTTGCCAACTGACAAAAAATTTTTGACTTCCCTTAAGGGGTTCCTGTACTTTTGACTTTACACCTTCAGAATTCAATAACTTCCAAATTTGTCATTAGATTCCCGTTCTTTTCAGGAATCAGGTTCTCGCCATACTTACCTAGGTTTCCCGGCGCTGCGCGCGAATCGAAATCCATCCAGGTCGCTGAAAACTTGGTTTTCCTGTAAAAACTCAAAAAAAGTGGTTTTTTGACCACCCTGCAAAATTTTGTTCCCAAAGTAGTGCTGGAAACGTTCCTGTGGGCTAGCTCGCGAAATTACGTGTTTCTGGACACCTCGCACGCACGTCTAGCTTGACGGAAACATCAAAAATTTTCATTTTCTAAAATTTGTTAACTTCGTTTAATCGTGTGGACTGTTTTTGCTGTAGGTTTGATTCCAATTGAAACGACTTGCTAATTTTCACTTTTATTGCTCACTGCACTGTAACTACAGACCAAACGGAGGATCAATGGCGGACATAAAAAAACCATAGATAAAGCTAGTCGCCGTCGTTTCTTACAGATTAAAAATTACATTTTGTGTTGCCATAAACATACTGCCGCCCCAGGCAATCAAACAGTAACAACCCCTTATTTCTACTTACAGCAGAATCTAAAGGCAGCTAACTTTTCAAGAAAACGTAAAAAATCTAAACGACAATATAGCTAACAAACATACCCACTATATAATAGAAAGACACAAGATTATTAAAATATTCTAAGTTTAAATGCACAAAACACAACATTTTCTTTCAGGTTCACTCAGACATTACTCATAAGCAATGGTATGTAGGTACATAATATAGAAACTAATTAGGCATAAGTTTACATGTAAATGAGTCTTAATATTATGTTACTTATATATAACTTATTCTATTACAACCTTGGGTAGGCATGCAATATTATGCATTTATTAACACAATACCTATTATATACATCTTATTAACAGGTAAGTATTCTAAATTTTGTTGACTGAGTTGCTAGTTTTTATAATTTTATATAAAAATAGAACTAATATTTAGGTATATAGCTGAAATTTTAAATAAAGACATCTTATATTATTAGAAAATTACTTCTCAATAGGTAATACACTTATGCTTTGTAATGACCTAGTATATAATTGACCATTGGCCGTTTTTACCTGCAAGGCTCGAACCTTGCCGTCATTTCCAGGAAATACATTCACTACACGTGCCATGGGCCACGCCAATGGAGGAGCATTGGCTTCTCTCATGAGTACTAAAGCACCTACAGTTACATTAGGCATAGATTGACACCACTTATTTCTATTCTGCAAAGTATTTAAATAATATTTATACCAAGCCTTCCAAAATCTTTGTTGTAATTGCATACATTGTTGCCAGAACCCCAGTCTATTTGCTTTGGTTTCAGAAATATCTACTTCAGGGTACATAGTTAGGGCTGTACCTATAAGGAAGTGGCCTGGAGTCAGGTAACAGTAATCATTGATATCTTCAGAGAGAGGTAAAATAGGGCGCGAATTAAGCACGGCCTCTATCTGACATAAAACAGTATGTAACTGTTCATAAGTTAATGCAGCATCTAATACAATTCTTTTTAAATGGTACTTCATACTTTTTACAGCCGCTTCTGCAAGCCCTGCGAATACCGGCGCATAACTAGGCGTGAAATGAAAATTAATACCTTCTTTCGCGGCATAAGCTTGCACAAGCGTCTGGTGATCAGCAGAACTATTAAGCTTGTACAGCTCAGCTAGCTGGTTCCTTGCCCCACGAAAACAACCACCGTTATCGCAGAATACGTCGCTGGGCAAGCCACGTCTACTGATGAACCTTTTGAAAGACGCTAGGAATGTCTCAGTTGACAAATCTGAAGTCAACTCTAAGTGAATTGCCTTCGTGACAAAACATACATATATGCATACATAACCTTTACTGACTATAGCTTTTCTTACACGCGAATTCTTAACTTGGATTGGCCCAGCGAAGTCCATGCCCACCTTTTGAAACGGTCTGCATGATGTCACGCGGTGTTGAGGCAAGGATCCCATTAACTGCTTCGCTGCACCAGCTTTCAGCCTAAAACAAACCAAGCATTTATGAGTCACTTTTTTGACTTGCCGCATGCCATTAATTAGCCAGTATTTTTGATTTAAGTTAGCTAGAAGCGACTTAGGTCCAGCATGTAATAACCTAACATGTTCACTCTGTATAATAAGTTCAGTTATTCGCGATTTTTGAGGTAGAATGATAGGATGTTTTTGTGCAATTGGTATATCCGAATTATCTAAACGACCCCCTACTCTTATCAGGCCATCTGTATCAATGAATGGATGTAGATTTTGCAGTGGCCCTCGCACGGAGTTACCTTTCCGTAACGAGTCTTTCTCTTCACAATACTGTATTGATTGCTCATGTTTAATTATTGAATGCAGCGCATGTTGTAACTCATTAGGACTGAGAGTGCCCCGAAGTTTTGTTTTCTCTCTTAAGCTTCGACAAAATCTTTGCACATATGCAATTACCCTTATCATCTTTCCTATGTCTGAATATTTATTTATTATTTGAAATATATTATGCTGTATACCTGTTGTCAAGACAACTTTAGCCGGAGGAGTGGACGGGGACTTCGCCTTCATTTCAGGTAAGTTTTCAGCTAAAGCTATTTTTTTATTATCAAATTCGTACCTCGATTGCAGAAACTTCGGTCCCTTCCACCAGAGGGCGCAAGTCGGAAGCTCCTGAGGGCTGATGCCTCTACTAATCAAATCAGCAGGGTTCTCTGCGGAAGGTACATACAGCCAGCGCCACCTATCGGTTTTTTGCTGAATTACCGCCACTCTGTTCGCTACATAGGCTTGTAATCTAGTGAGGTCAGTTTGAATCCAAGCCAAAGTTATTTTGGAGTCGGTGAATAGGTACACATCATCAATTTGAATATTTTTATGTAAGGTATCATAAACTCGTTCTATTAAAATGGAAAGAAGCAATGTAGCATTAAGCTCCAGCCTGGGTATCGTTAATGCGTTCGCACGTGGGTTTACTCGCGACTTCGAACAGAGTAAGGATAATTCAGCCTTACCTGTTTTGTCGACCACGCGTAGGTATATGCAGCACCCGTACCCCGTCGTGCTGGAGGCATCCGCGAAGCCAATCAGCTGGACTGTTGCTGCGTTGATGGTTGGGATGTGCCGGTCTAAATTGATAGGATGCATGGCAGCTAAGCTTCTAGCAAATTGAAGCCACTCGTCAACTAGCTCATTAGGTATATGTTCATCCCATCCAATATTATATGACCATATTTTTTGCATTATACTTTTGGCCTTAATTACAATCGGACTAGCAAAACCCATGGGATCATAGAACTTTGATATATAGCTAAGAACTCCCCTTTTTGTCATTATATTTTCATCAAATGGTTCTGGGCTGTCTATTTTGAAACAATCCTTTTGAACATCAAGCGTAAGCCCCAAAGCTTTCATATTATAGTTGCCCTTTTGAAGGTCAAGCTCGCTAAATTGCTGTTCCACCTCTGGAATGTCAGAGAGAACAGAATGTGTGTTAGAAGCCCATTTATGCAAACTAAAGCTCCCATAACTTAACAGTTCACATAACTGCCGTTTAGCTTCAAGCAATTTGTGCACATCAGAACATGAATAAATTACGTCATCAACATACATACAATTTTTTATTATAAATGATGCTAGCGGTAGCTCATGCTCATGCCTTTGTGCAAGTTCAAGTAAACAGCGCGTTGCTAAATAGCTTGAGGACTTCACACCATAAGTGACGGTGTCAAGACGCATACATTTTATAGTCTGACTAGGGTCGTCACGCCACAGAATGTTCTGGAGTGAAGTGTGTTCCGGGTTAATCAATATGTTGCGAAACATTTTCTTAATATCTGAACTCAAAGTGAATTCTCCAAATCGAAATAACGAAACAATATCAAATAATTCTTTCTGCACTGTAGGCCCATTTAATAAAATATCGTTCAATGAGATCTTTTTACTAGTTTTCATTGAAGCATCATACACAACTCTAGTACGAGTGCTCTTGCTTTGCTCGTTTATAACCGCATGATGTGGCATAAAATAGATAGGATCTTCATAGAAATTGTAAGAGCCAATATCAACAAAGTGCCCATGACCGAGGTCTATGTACTCATCTATGAACTTTTTATAATCATTAAGTAAGTTAATGTTGTTTTGCAGTCTTTTTTCCAGACTGAGAAACCTGTGCAAGGCTAGGTCAAAAGAATTCCCTAAAGTCTCGTTTATTTTGCAGGTTTCTAGCTTCAAAGGTAAGTCAACAGTGAATTTTTTATTTTCAAGTTTGACTGAGCTTACAAAGATATTTTCAGCTAACTTTTGCTCCGAATCCCTTTCTACTAGCAATTCCGGAACGCTCTCCACCTCCCAAAGCTTCTTGACACTGTCACTGACGTCTGTTTCACACTTAGTACAAATTAAAGATACAACCTGATTCTTTATGATGCTAGATGTCATTGCTCCGGCAATGACATGGCCAAACTTCGTGTTTATGATGCCTGGATATGAAGATTGCTGCTGGTCGTCTAGGTCATTGCATGCATGTAAGCGCTGAGGTTCCTCAAGCGGCAGGAGGACCTGGCAAAAGATATCAGCACCCATTAGCATATTTATTTCCGAGGGTTGGTTAAAAGTTGTATCTGCTAACGTGATGCCAGAAGGGATTTGTATGCCTTCAAGGCTGACTGGTGATTGAGGTAAGTTACAAGTGATTTTATCTACCACGTGACAGTTAACTAGAGTGTTAAATTGGGATGTCAAAGAATTTACTTTTAATGGAATACAATAGCTGACTTTGTTCTGGCTCTCTGTCACACCAATGAGGTTAATATCATTTCGCTTAGGTGTATATCCTAAGACCTTCACTGCCTTTGTAGTGATCAGCGACACCTGAGAACCTGTGTCTAGTATGCACTTTATGTGCACTTCTTGCCCATCTTTTGCAAGCACCTTTACCCGTGCTGTAGGGAGTAAAATATTATTAGCAGGGTCCCCCGATAAGAGGACCACTGGGCCTGGGCCACTTTCTTCATCGAGATGTAGCAGCGTGTGATGAGTTTTCTTGCACTGCCCACACCTAAAGTGGTATTTACATTTGCCAGGGTGTGTATTTAAACATGTGTTGCATAAGCTTTTTGCTTTTGCAAAAGAGACTCTCTCTTTACTGGACTGTAATTTAAATTTTGGACATGAGTATAACTTATGATCTGAACACTTACAGTAGAGGCACTCCATTGCTGTCTTGGCTGTTGCTGCTAGCACTACCTTACACTGCCGCTTTCCGCCTTCTGTTGTCTCAGCCCGGATATCTGTGTTCTCTAGAGCGAGAGCACGCCTATCCAAATATGACAAAAAATCCTCAACCGTAGGGTCATGCTCTGGATCACGCTCCAGCTGGTAAGAGCGGGAGCTGTAGAGATCCAGCTTACGCACCAAGATGCCCAGAAGAATGGGGTCCCAGCTGTCCACTTCTGCCTTCAGGTTGCGCAGAGCGCTTAGTGTCTGCCTCACTACGGAAACAAAATTCCTAATCTCATTAGCCTTAGGGAACTTGGTAAACTTGTCCAAGTCTAAGAGAGTGTTTACATGCTCATTTACAATCTTATATTTGTTATAAAATCGCTTGTCTAATAATTGCAATGCATTGTCATAACTTTCACTGACAAGAGGAAGATTACTAATTAATTCGTAAGGGGGGCCCTGGAGGAATGATCGCAGGTAATAGAGTTTTTGGACGTTGTCCAATGATGTGTCGCTGTGGATTACAGATTTGAATATCTCTATAAAGTTTACATACTCGGAATATTTACCAGTAAAATTTGAAATATTGATATGGGGTAATCTAGCTCTAGAAACGACACTGTTACCTGACTCCGAGGTTTTCCCTTCCTTGTTCCTACCTTTTGATTTTATGTTTTCATTTAAAAGTGTCAGACAGTGGAAGTACTTGTTTTCCATGTCCTCAACATGTTCAATGTCTGACGAATCTAATGCCAAGATATCTTTATTATAATTTTCGTACTCTTTAAAAGCAGCTAGCAATCTGTCCCTCTTAGTTATCAGCGCTTCAAGTGAGCTTACAATTAAGTCGTTAGACTCGGCTACAAAAGAATATAGTCTGGTGATTGTACCTTTCGAGTATCCCCTGCTCACTCGCAATTTCTTTAACACATCATCCATCTTAACAGCTTAATTCAACTATATACCCACTTGTTGAAATTACACAATAGCAAAAATGCAAAAGTAAAATAATTAAACTGCAACTCGAGAACGAGAACTGCAACTCGCACGCGATCAGACGCCGCTAGCTTGAACGGTAGATGTGGAAGGCCGCTAGGGGGCGCGCGCGTCGCCTCGCTTCGCTGCACGCCGTACTCCAGTCGTACCAACCTAACCGCACTTTCGCACCAATGAGAGCGGACCGGCGCCTCGTTGACAGCAGTTCGCTGCTCTGCAATTGGTCGAATTTACCGCGCGCAAAATCAGCGTTAATGCCGCGCTTCGTTGACTGTAGCCGGTGACGATGATGGGGCGTGAGTGCTCTCTTTCACTCTTACTCGAAAGGAATCTTGCTATCCTTTTCGCACTTGCAGATCTATGATTCTTAAAATGGCCTATCGATTTTATTCCCTGTATTATTGGAATTTCTTGACGAAATATGTATGTTGGATTCTTGAAGCACGGATCTTACTGTTCTTCTCGCAGCAATCGATACTTGATTTTAACGCAAGTATATGCCGAAAATCCGTATGCTCCGCCTTGGCCACCTTCCGTGGTGTCGCGTGTCTTCGCTGTACGATACGTGTAGTGAGAAGTGTTTTCGCCGCAAAACGTTGACGGATCGCATGGACCAATGTTAACTTCGTTTAATCGTGTGGACTGTTTTTGCTGTAGGTTTGATTCCAATTGAAACGACTTGCTAATTTTCACTTTTATTGCTCACTGCACTGTAACTACAGACCAAACGGAGGATCAATGGCGGACATAAAAAAACCATAGATAAAGCTAGTCGCCGTCGTTTCTTACAGATTAAAAATTACATTTTGTGTTGCCATAAACAAAATTTTCCATACAAATCTCATACAAAAGTCTATAACTTTCAATCCCATCATTAGATTCCGATCATTTTTGAGGAATCGAGTTCTCGCCACACTAACCTAGGTTTCCCGGCGCTGCGCGCGAATCGAAACCCCTCCGGGTCGCTGAAAACTTCGATTTTCCATCAAAAAACACATTTTTTGACCACCTTTCAAATTTTTTCTTCCCGAAGTAATTCCGAAAACGTTCCTGTGGGCTTGCTCGCGACGAGACGCGTCTCTGGACACCTCGCACGCCCGTCTAGCTCGCAGAGAAATCCAAAAATTTTCTCATTTTCCATCAAAAAACTGGTTTTTTGGCCGCTTTTCAAAAATTTTCTTCCCAACGTACTTCTGAAAACGTTCCCGTGGGCTTGCTCGCGACGAGACGCGTTCCCAGACACCTCACACGTGCCCGTAGCTCTTCTGGAACATCAAAATCTTAAAACTAGGTTATATCTATACATAGGTACATATAGCCAAAACCACCTAAGCAAGCATCGTCGAAACACAAATCGCGATATCTTCGAGCTCTGTATTGCGTTTTTGAAGCGGTTTTCGCGCGTGAACATTATTTTTAGGCGTCCGCTTGCCAACTGACAAAAAATTTTTGACTTCCCTTAAGGGGTTCCTGTACTTTTGACTTTACACCTTCAGAATTCAATAACTTCCAAATTTGTCATTAGATTCCCGTTCTTTTCAGGAATCAGGTTCTCGCCATACTTACCTAGGTTTCCCGGCGCTGCGCGCGAATCGAAATCCATCCAGGTCGCTGAAAACTTGGTTTTCCTGTAAAAACTCAAAAAAAGTGGTTTTTTGACCACCCTGCAAAATTTTGTTCCCAAAGTAGTGCTGGAAACGTTCCTGTGGGCTAGCTCGCGAAATTACGTGTTTCTGGACACCTCGCACGCACGTCTAGCTTGACGGAAACATCAAAAATTTTCATTTTCTAAAATTTTCCATACAAATCTCATACAAAAGTCTATAACTTTCAATCCCATCATTAGATTCCGATCATTTTTGAGGAATCGAGTTCTCGCCACACTAACCTAGGTTTCCCGGCGCTGCGCGCGAATCGAAACCCCTCCGGGTCGCTGAAAACTTCGATTTTCCATCAAAAAACACATTTTTTGACCACCTTTCAAATTTTTTCTTCCCGAAGTAATTCCGAAAACGTTCCTGTGGGCTTGCTCGCGACGAGACGCGTCTCTGGACACCTCGCACGCCCGTCTAGCTCGCAGAGAAATCCAAAAATTTTCTCATTTTCCATCAAAAAACTGGTTTTTTGGCCGCTTTTCAAAAATTTTCTTCCCAACGTACTTCTGAAAACGTTCCCGTGGGCTTGCTCGCGACGAGACGCGTTCCCAGACACCTCACACGTGCCCGTAGCTCCTCTGGAACATCAAAATCTTAAAACTAGGTTATATCTATACATAGGTACATATAGCCAAAACCACCTAAGCAAGCATCGTCGAAACACAAATCGCGATATCTTCGAGCTCTGTATTGCGTTTTTGAAGCGGTTTTCGCGCGTGAACATTATTTTTAGGCGTCCGCTTGCCAACTGACAAAAAATTTTTGACTTCCCTTAAGGGGTTCCTGTACTTTTGACTTTACACCTTCAGAATTCAATAACTTCCAAATTTGTCATTAGATTCCCGTTCTTTTCAGGAATCAGGTTCTCGCCATACTTACCTAGGTTTCCCGGCGCTGCGCGCGAATCGAAATCCATCCAGGTCGCTGAAAACTTGGTTTTCCTGTAAAAACTCAAAAAAAGTGGTTTTTTGACCACCCTGCAAAATTTTGTTCCCAAAGTAGTGCTGGAAACGTTCCTGTGGGCTAGCTCGCGAAATTACGTGTTTCTGGACACCTCGCACGCACGTCTAGCTTGACGGAAACATCAAAAATTTTCATTTTCTAAAATTTTCCATACAAATCTCATACAAAAGTCTATAACTTTCAATCCCATCATTAGATTCCGATCATTTTTGAGGAATCGAGTTCTCGCCACACTAACCTAGGTTTCCCGGCGCTGCGCGCGAATCGAAACCCCTCCGGGTCGCTGAAAACTTCGATTTTCCATCAAAAAACACATTTTTTGACCACCTTTCAAATTTTTTCTTCCCGAAGTAATTCCGAAAACGTTCCTGTGGGCTTGCTCGCGACGAGACGCGTCTCTGGACACATCGCACGCCCGTCTAGCTCGCAGAGAAATCCAAAAATTTTCTCATTTTCCATCAAAAAACTGGTTTTTTGGCCGCTTTTCAAAAATTTTCTTCCCAACGTACTTCTGAAAACGTTCCCGTGGGCTTGCTCGCGACGAGACGCGTTCCCAGACACCTCACACGTGCCCGTAGCTCCTCTGGAACATCAAAATCTTAAAACTAGGTTATATCTATACATAGGTACATATAGCCAAAACCACCTAAGCAAGCATCGTCGAAACACAAATCGCGATATCTTCGAGCTCTGTATTGCGTTTTTGAAGCGGTTTTCGCGCGTGAACATTATTTTTAGGCGTCCGCTTGCCAACTGACAAAAAATTTTTGACTTCCCTTAAGGGGTTCCTGTACTTTTGACTTTACACCTTCAGAATTCAATAACTTCCAAATTTGTCATTAGATTCCCGTTCTTTTCAGGAATCAGGTTCTCGCCATACTTACCTAGGTTTCCCGGCGCTGCGCGCGAATCGAAATCCATCCAGGTCGCTGAAAACTTGGTTTTCCTGTAAAAACTCAAAAAAAGTGGTTTTTTGACCACCCTGCAAAATTTTGTTCCCAAAGTAGTGCTGGAAACGTTCCTGTGGGCTAGCTCGCGAAATTACGTGTTTCTGGACACCTCGCACGCACGTCTAGCTTGACGGAAACATCAAAAATTTTCATTTTCTAAAATTTTCCATACAAATCTCATACAAAAGTCTATAACTTTCAATCCCATCATTAGATTCCGATCATTTTTGAGGAATCGAGTTCTCGCCACACTAACCTAGGTTTCCCGGCGCTGCGCGCGAATCGAAACCCCTCCGGGTCGCTGAAAACTTCGATTTTCCATCAAAAAACACATTTTTTGACCACCTTTCAAATTTTTTCTTCCCGAAGTAATTCCGAAAACGTTCCTGTGGGCTTGCTCGCGACGAGACGCGTCTCTGGACACCTCGCACGCCCGTCTAGCTCGCAGAGAAATCCAAAAATTTTCTCATTTTCCATCAAAAAACTGGTTTTTTGGCCGCTTTTCAAAAATTTTCTTCCCAACGTACTTCTGAAAACGTTCCCGTGGGCTTGCTCGCGACGAGACGCGTTCCCAGACACCTCACACGTGCCCGTAGCTCCTCTGGAACATCAAAATCTTAAAACTAGGTTATATCTATACATAGGTACATATAGCCAAAACCACCTAAGCAAGCATCGTCGAAACACAAATCGCGATATCTTCGAGCTCTGTATTGCGTTTTTGAAGCGGTTTTCGCGCGTGAACATTATTTTTAGGCGTCCGCTTGCCAACTGACAAAAAATTTTTGACTTCCCTTAAGGGGTTCCTGTACTTTTGACTTTACACCTTCAGAATTCAATAACTTCCAAATTTGTCATTAGATTCCCGTTCTTTTCAGGAATCAGGTTCTCGCCATACTTACCTAGGTTTCCCGGCGCTGCGCGCGAATCGAAATCCATCCAGGTCGCTGAAAACTTGGTTTTCCTGTAAAAACTCAAAAAAAGTGGTTTTTTGACCACCCTGCAAAATTTTGTTCCCAAAGTAGTGCTGGAAACGTTCCTGTGGGCTAGCTCGCGAAATTACGTGTTTCTGGACACCTCGCACGCACGTCTAGCTTGACGGAAACATCAAAAATTTTCATTTTCTAAAATTTTCCATACAAATCTCATACAAAAGTCTATAACTTTCAATCCCATCATTAGATTCCGATCATTTTTGAGGAATCGAGTTCTCGCCACACTAACCTAGGTTTCCCGGCGCTGCGCGCGAATCGAAACCCCTCCGGGTCGCTGAAAACTTCGATTTTCCATCAAAAAACACATTTTTTGACCACCTTTCAAATTTTTTCTTCCCGAAGTAATTCCGAAAACGTTCCTGTGGGCTTGCTCGCGACGAGACGCGTCTCTGGACACCTCGCACGCCCGTCTAGCTCGCAGAGAAATCCAAAAATTTTCTCATTTTCCATCAAAAAACTGGTTTTTTGGCCGCTTTTCAAAAATTTTCTTCCCAACGTACTTCTGAAAACGTTCCCGTGGGCTTGCTCGCGACGAGACGCGTTCCCAGACACCTCACACGTGCCCGTAGCTCCTCTGGAACATCAAAATCTTAAAACTAGGTTATATCTATACATAGGTACATATAGCCAAAACCACCTAAGCAAGCATCGTCGAAACACAAATCGCGATATCTTCGAGCTCTGTATTGCGTTTTTGAAGCGGTTTTCGCGCGTGAACATTATTTTTAGGCGTCCGCTTGCCAACTGACAAAAAATTTTTGACTTCCCTTAAGGGGTTCCTGTACTTTTGACTTTACACCTTCAGAATTCAATAACTTCCAAATTTGTCATTAGATTCCCGTTCTTTTCAGGAATCAGGTTCTCGCCATACTTACCTAGGTTTCCCGGCGCTGCGCGCGAATCGAAATCCATCCAGGTCGCTGAAAACTTGGTTTTCCTGTAAAAACTCAAAAAAAGTGGTTTTTTGACCACCCTGCAAAATTTTGTTCCCAAAGTAGTGCTGGAAACGTTCCTGTGGGCTAGCTCGCGAAATTACGTGTTTCTGGACACCTCGCACGCACGTCTAGCTTGACGGAAACATCAAAAATTTTCATTTTCTAAAATTTTCCATACAAATCTCATACAAAAGTCTATAACTTTCAATCCCATCATTAGATTCCGATCATTTTTGAGGAATCGAGTTCTCGCCACACTAACCTAGGTTTCCCGGCGCTGCGCGCGAATCGAAACCCCTCCGGGTCGCTGAAAACTTCGATTTTCCATCAAAAAACACATTTTTTGACCACCTTTCAAATTTTTTCTTCCCGAAGTAATTCCGAAAACGTTCCTGTGGGCTTGCTCGCGACGAGACGCGTCTCTGGACACCTCGCACGCCCGTCTAGCTCGCAGAGAAATCCAAAAATTTTCTAATTTTCCATCAAAAAACTGGTTTTTTGGCCGCTTTTCAAAAATTTTCTTCCCAACGTACTTCTGAAAACGTTCCCGTGGGCTTGCTCGCGACGAGACGCGTTCCCAGACACCTCACACGTGCCCGTAGCTCCTCTGGAACATCAAAATCTTAAAACTAGGTTATATCTATACATAGGTACATATAGCCAAAACCACCTAAGCAAGCATCGTCGAAACACAAATCGCGATATCTTCGAGCTCTGTATTGCGTTTTTGAAGCGGTTTTCGCGCGTGAACATTATTTTTAGGCGTCCGCTTGCCAACTGACAAAAAATTTTTGACTTCCCTTAAGGGGTTCCTGTACTTTTGACTTTACACCTTCAGAATTCAATAACTTCCAAATTTGTCATTAGATTCCCGTTCTTTTCAGGAATCAGGTTCTCGCCATACTTACCTAGGTTTCCCGGCGCTGCGCGCGAATCGAAATCCATCCAGGTCGCTGAAAACTTGGTTTTCCTGTAAAAACTCAAAAAAAGTGGTTTTTTGACCACCCTGCAAAATTTTGTTCCCAAAGTAGTGCTGGAAACGTTCCTGTGGGCTAGCTCGCGAAATTACGTGTTTCTGGACACCTCGCACGCACGTCTAGCTTGACGGAAACATCAAAAATTTTCATTTTCTAAAATTTTCCATACAAATCTCATACAAAAGTCTATAACTTTCAATCCCATCATTAGATTCCGATCATTTTTGAGGAATCGAGTTCTCGCCACACTAACCTAGGTTTCCCGGCGCTGCGCGCGAATCGAAACCCCTCCGGGTCGCTGAAAACTTCGATTTTCCATCAAAAAACACATTTTTTGACCACCTTTCAAATTTTTTCTTCCCGAAGTAATTCCGAAAACGTTCCTGTGGGCTTGCTCGCGACGAGACGCGTCTCTGGACACCTCGCACGCCCGTCTAGCTCGCAGAGAAATCCAAAAATTTTCTCATTTTCCATCAAAAAACTGGTTTTTTGGCCGCTTTTCAAAAATTTTCTTCCCAACGTACTTCTGAAAACGTTCCCGTGGGCTTGCTCGCGACGAGACGCGTTCCCAGACACCTCACACGTGCCCGTAGCTCCTCTGGAACATCAAAATCTTAAAACTAGGTTATATCTATACATAGGTACATATAGCCAAAACCACCTAAGCAAGCATCGTCGAAACACAAATCGCGATATCTTCGAGCTCTGTATTGCGTTTTTGAAGCGGTTTTCGCGCGTGAACATTATTTTTAGGCGTCCGCTTGCCAACTGACAAAAAATTTTTGACTTCCCTTAAGGGGTTCCTGTACTTTTGACTTTACACCTTCAGAATTCAATAACTTCCAAATTTGTCATTAGATTCCCGTTCTTTTCAGGAATCAGGTTCTCGCCATACTTACCTAGGTTTCCCGGCGCTGCGCGCGAATCGAAATCCATCCAGGTCGCTGAAAACTTGGTTTTCCTGTAAAAACTCAAAAAAAGTGGTTTTTTGACCACCCTGCAAAATTTTGTTCCCAAAGTAGTGCTGGAAACGTTCCTGTGGGCTAGCTCGCGAAATTACGTGTTTCTGGACACCTCGCACGCACGTCTAGCTTGACGGAAACATCAAAAATTTTCATTTTCTAAAATTTTCCATACAAATCTCATACAAAAGTCTATAACTTTCAATCCCATCATTAGATTCCGATCATTTTTGAGGAATCGAGTTCTCGCCACACTAACCTAGGTTTCCCGGCGCTGCGCGCGAATCGAAACCCCTCCGGGTCGCTGAAAACTTCGATTTTCCATCAAAAAACACATTTTTTGACCACCTTTCAAATTTTTTCTTCCCGAAGTAATTCCGAAAACGTTCCTGTGGGCTTGCTCGCGACGAGACGCGTCTCTGGACACCTCGCACGCCCGTCTAGCTCGCAGAGAAATCCAAAAATTTTCTCATTTTCCATCAAAAAACTGGTTTTTTGGCCGCTTTTCAAAAATTTTCTTCCCAACGTACTTCTGAAAACGTTCCCGTGGGCTTGCTCGCGACGAGACGCGTTCCCAGACACCTCACACGTGCCCGTAGCTCCTCTGGAACATCAAAATCTTAAAACTAGGTTATATCTATACATAGGTACATATTATAGCCAAAACCACCTAAGCAAGCATCGTCGAAACACAAATCGCGATATCTTCGAGCTCTGTATTGCGTTTTTGAAGCGGTTTTCGCGCGTGAACATTATTTTTAGGCGTCCGCTTGCCAACTGACAAAAAATTTTTGACTTCCCTTAAGGGGTTCCTGTACTTTTGACTTTACACCTTCAGAATTCAATAACTTCCAAATTTGTCATTAGATTCCCGTTCTTTTCAGGAATCAGGTTCTCGCCATACTTACCTAGGTTTCCCGGCGCTGCGCGCGAATCGAAATCCATCCAGGTCGCTGAAAACTTGGTTTTCCTGTAAAAACTCAAAAAAAGTGGTTTTTTGACCACCCTGCAAAATTTTGTTCCCAAAGTGGTGCTGGAAACGTTCCTGTGGGCTAGCTCGCGAAATTACGTGTTTCTGGACACCTCGCACGCACGTCTAGCTTGACGGAAACATCAAAAATTTTCATTTTCTAAAATTTTCCATACAAATCTCATACAAAAGTCTATAACTTTCAATCCCATCATTAGATTCCGATCATTTTTGAGGAATCGAGTTCTCGCCACACTAACCTAGGTTTCCCGGCGCTGCGCGCGAATCGAAACCCCTCCGGGTCGCTGAAAACTTCGATTTTCCATCAAAAAACACATTTTTTGACCACCTTTCAAATTTTTTCTTCCCGAAGTAATTCCGAAAACGTTCCTGTGGGCTTGCTCGCGACGAGACGCGTCTCTGGACACCTCGCACGCCCGTCTAGCTCGCAGAGAAATCCAAAAATTTTCTCATTTTCCATCAAAAAACTGGTTTTTTGGCCGCTTTTCAAAAATTTTCTTCCCAACGTACTTCTGAAAACGTTCCCGTGGGCTTGCTCGCGACGAGACGCGTTCCCAGACACCTCACACGTGCCCGTAGCTCCTCTGGAACATCAAAATCTTAAAACTAGGTTATATCTATACATAGGTACATATTATAGCCAAAACCACCTAAGCAAGCATCGTCGAAACACAAATCGCGATATCTTCGAGCTCTGTATTGCGTTTTTGAAGCGGTTTTCGCGCGTGAACATTATTTTTAGGCGTCCGCTTGCCAACTGACAAAAAATTTTTGACTTCCCTTAAGGGGTTCCTGTACTTTTGACTTTACACCTTCAGAATTCAATAACTTCCAAATTTGTCATTAGATTCCCGTTCTTTTCAGGAATCAGGTTCTCGCCATACTTACCTAGGTTTCCCGGCGCTGCGCGCGAATCGAAATCCATCCAGGTCGCTGAAAACTTGGTTTTCCTGTAAAAACTCAAAAAAAGTGGTTTTTTGACCACCCTGCAAAATTTTGTTCCCAAAGTAGTGCTGGAAACGTTCCTGTGGGCTAGCTCGCGAAATTACGTGTTTCTGGACACCTCGCACGCACGTCTAGCTTGACGGAAACATCAAAAATTTTCATTTTCTAAAATTTTCCATACAAATCTCATACAAAAGTCTATAACTTTCAATCCCATCATTAGATTCCGATCATTTTTGAGGAATCGAGTTCTCGCCACACTAACCTAGGTTTCCCGGCGCTGCGCGCGAATCGAAACCCCTCCGGGTCGCTGAAAACTTCGATTTTCCATCAAAAAACACATTTTTTGACCACCTTTCAAATTTTTTCTTCCCGAAGTAATTCCGAAAACGTTCCTGTGGGCTTGCTCGCGACGAGACGCGTCTCTGGACACCTCGCACGCCCGTCTAGCTCGCAGAGAAATCCAAAAATTTTCTCATTTTCCATCAAAAAACTGGTTTTTTGGCCGCTTTTCAAAAATTTTCTTCCCAACGTACTTCTGAAAACGTTCCCGTGGGCTTGCTCGCGACGAGACGCGTTCCCAGACACCTCACACGTGCCCGTAGCTCCTCTGGAACATCAAAATCTTAAAACTAGGTTATATCTATACATAGGTACATATTATAGCCAAAACCACCTAAGCAAGCATCGTCGAAACACAAATCGCGATATCTTCGAGCTCTGTATTGCGTTTTTGAAGCGGTTTTCGCGCGTGAACATTATTTTTAGGCGTCCGCTTGCCAACTGACAAAAAATTTTTGACTTCCCTTAAGGGGTTCCTGTACTTTTGACTTTACACCTTCAGAATTCAATAACTTCCAAATTTGTCATTAGATTCCCGTTCTTTTCAGGAATCAGGTTCTCGCCATACTTACCTAGGTTTCCCGGCGCTGCGCGCGAATCGAAATCCATCCAGGTCGCTGAAAACTTGGTTTTCCTGTAAAAACTCAAAAAAAGTGGTTTTTTGACCACCCTGCAAAATTTTGTTCCCAAAGTAGTGCTGGAAACGTTCCTGTGGGCTAGCTCGCGAAATTACGTGTTTCTGGACACCTCGCACGCACGTCTAGCTTGACGGAAACATCAAAAATTTTCATTTTCTAAAATTTTCCATACAAATCTCATACAAAAGTCTATAACTTTCAATCCCATCATTAGATTCCGATCATTTTTGAGGAATCGAGTTCTCGCCACACTAACCTAGGTTTCCCGGCGCTGCGCGCGAATCGAAACCCCTCCGGGTCGCTGAAAACTTCGATTTTCCATCAAAAAACACATTTTTTGACCACCTTTCAAATTTTTTCTTCCCGAAGTAATTCCGAAAACGTTCCTGTGGGCTTGCTCGCGACGAGACGCGTCTCTGGACACCTCGCACGCCCGTCTAGCTCGCAGAGAAATCCAAAAATTTTCTCATTTTCCATCAAAAAACTGGTTTTTTGGCCGCTTTTCAAAAATTTTCTTCCCAACGTACTTCTGAAAACGTTCCCGTGGGCTTGCTCGCGACGAGACGCGTTCCCAGACACCTCACACGTGCCCGTAGCTCCTCTGGAACATCAAAATCTTAAAACTAGGTTATATCTATACATAGGTACATATTATAGCCAAAACCACCTAAGCAAGCATCGTCGAAACACAAATCGCGATATCTTCGAGCTCTGTATTGCGTTTTTGAAGCGGTTTTCGCGCGTGAACATTATTTTTAGGCGTCCGCTTGCCAACTGACAAAAAATTTTTGACTTCCCTTAAGGGGTTCCTGTACTTTTGACTTTACACCTTCAGAATTCAATAACTTCCAAATTTGTCATTAGATTCCCGTTCTTTTCAGGAATCAGGTTCTCGCCATACTTACCTAGGTTTCCCGGCGCTGCGCGCGAATCGAAATCCATCCAGGTCGCTGAAAACTTGGTTTTCCTGTAAAAACTCAAAAAAAGTGGTTTTTTGACCACCCTGCAAAATTTTGTTCCCAAAGTAGTGCTGGAAACGTTCCTGTGGGCTAGCTCGCGAAATTACGTGTTTCTGGACACCTCGCACGCACGTCTAGCTTGACGGAAACATCAAAAATTTTCATTTTCTAAAATTTTCCATACAAATCTCATACAAAAGTCTATAACTTTCAATCCCATCATTAGATTCCGATCATTTTTGAGGAATCGAGTTCTCGCCACACTAACCTAGGTTTCCCGGCGCTGCGCGCGAATCGAAACCCCTCCGGGTCGCTGAAAACTTCGATTTTCCATCAAAAAACACATTTTTTGACCACCTTTCAAATTTTTTCTTCCCGAAGTAATTCCGAAAACGTTCCTGTGGGCTTGCTCGCGACGAGACGCGTCTCTGGACACCTCGCACGCCCGTCTAGCTCGCAGAGAAATCCAAAAATTTTCTCATTTTCCATCAAAAAACTGGTTTTTTGGCCGCTTTTCAAAAATTTTCTTCCCAACGTACTTCTGAAAACGTTCCCGTGGGCTTGCTCGCGACGAGACGCGTTCCCAGACACCTCACACGTGCCCGTAGCTCCTCTGGAACATCAAAATCTTAAAACTAGGTTATATCTATACATAGGTACATATAGCCAAAACCACCTAAGCAAGCATCGTCGAAACACAAATCGCGATATCTTCGAGCTCTGTATTGCGTTTTTGAAGCGGTTTTCGCGCGTGAACATTATTTTTAGGCGTCCGCTTGCCAACTGACAAAAAATTTTTGACTTCCCTTAAGGGGTTCCTGTACTTTTGACTTTACACCTTCAGAATTCAATAACTTCCAAATTTGTCATTAGATTCCCGTTCTTTTCAGGAATCAGGTTCTCGCCATACTTACCTAGGTTTCCCGGCGCTGCGCGCGAATCGAAATCCATCCAGGTCGCTGAAAACTTGGTTTTCCTGTAAAAACTCAAAAAAAGTGGTTTTTTGACCACCCTGCAAAATTTTGTTCCCAAAGTAGTGCTGGAAACGTTCCTGTGGGCTAGCTCGCAAAATTACGTGTTTCTGGACACCTCGCACGCACGTCTAGCTTGACGGAAACATCAAAAATTTTCATTTTCTAAAATTTTCCATACAAATCTCATACAAAAGTCTATAACTTTCAATCCCATCATTAGATTCCGATCATTTTTGAGGAATCGAGTTCTCGCCACACTAACCTAGGTTTCCCGGCGCTGCGCGCGAATCGAAACCCCTCCGGGTCGCTGAAAACTTCGATTTTCCATCAAAAAACACATTTTTTGACCACCTTTCAAATTTTTTCTTCCCGAAGTAATTCCGAAAACGTTCCTGTGGGCTTGCTCGCGACGAGACGCGTCTCTGGACACCTCGCACGCCCGTCTAGCTCGCAGAGAAATCCAAAAATTTTCTCATTTTCCATCAAAAAACTGGTTTTTTGGCCGCTTTTCAAAAATTTTCTTCCCAACGTACTTCTGAAAACGTTCCCGTGGGCTTGCTCGCGACGAGACGCGTTCCCAGACACCTCACACGTGCCCGTAGCTCCTCTGGAACATCAAAATCTTAAAACTAGGTTATATCTATACATAGGTACATATAGCCAAAACCACCTAAGCAAGCATCGTCGAAACACAAATCGCGATATCTTCGAGCTCTGTATTGCGTTTTTGAAGCGGTTTTCGCGCGTGAACATTATTTTTAGGCGTCCGCTTGCCAACTGACAAAAAATTTTTGACTTCCCTTAAGGGGTTCCTGTACTTTTGACTTTACACCTTCAGAATTCAATAACTTCCAAATTTGTCATTAGATTCCCGTTCTTTTCAGGAATCAGGTTCTCGCCATACTTACCTAGGTTTCCCGGCGCTGCGCGCGAATCGAAATCCATCCAGGTCGCTGAAAACTTGGTTTTCCTGTAAAAACTCAAAAAAAGTGGTTTTTTGACCACCCTGCAAAATTTTGTTCCCAAAGTAGTGCTGGAAACGTTCCTGTGGGCTAGCTCGCGAAATTACGTGTTTCTGGACACCTCGCACGCACGTCTAGCTTGACGGAAACATCAAAAATTTTCATTTTCTAAAATTTTCCATACAAATCTCATACAAAAGTCTATAACTTTCAATCCCATCATTAGATTCCGATCATTTTTGAGGAATCGAGTTCTCGCCACACTAACCTAGGTTTCCCGGCGCTGCGCGCGAATCGAAACCCCTCCGGGTCGCTGAAAACTTCGATTTTCCATCAAAAAACACATTTTTTGACCACCTTTCAAATTTTTTCTTCCCGAAGTAATTCCGAAAACGTTCCTGTGGGCTTGCTCGCGACGAGACGCGTCTCTGGACACCTCGCACGCCCGTCTAGCTCGCAGAGAAATCCAAAAATTTTCTCATTTTCCATCAAAAAACTGGTTTTTTGGCCGCTTTTCAAAAATTTTCTTCCCAACGTACTTCTGAAAACGTTCCCGTGGGCTTGCTCGCGACGAGACGCGTTCCCAGACACCTCACACGTGCCCGTAGCTCCTCTGGAACATCAAAATCTTAAAACTAGGTTATATCTATACATAGGTACATATAGCCAAAACCACCTAAGCAAGCATCGTCGAAACACAAATCGCGATATCTTCGAGCTCTGTATTGCGTTTTTGAAGCGGTTTTCGCGCGTGAACATTATTTTTAGGCGTCCGCTTGCCAACTGACAAAAAATTTTTGACTTCCCTTAAGGGGTTCCTGTACTTTTGACTTTACACCTTCAGAATTCAATAACTTCCAAATTTGTCATTAGATTCCCGTTCTTTTCAGGAATCAGGTTCTCGCCATACTTACCTAGGTTTCCCGGCGCTGCGCGCGAATCGAAATCCATCCAGGTCGCTGAAAACTTGGTTTTCCTGTAAAAACTCAAAAAAAGTGGTTTTTTGACCACCCTGCAAAATTTTGTTCCCAAAGTAGTGCTGGAAACGTTCCTGTGGGCTAGCTCGCGAAATTACGTGTTTCTGGACACCTCGCACGCACGTCTAGCTTGACGGAAACATCAAAAATTTTCATTTTCTAAAATTTTCCATACAAATCTCATACAAAAGTCTATAACTTTCAATCCCATCATTAGATTCCGATCATTTTTGAGGAATCGAGTTCTCGCCACACTAACCTAGGTTTCCCGGCGCTGCGCGCGAATCGAAACCCCTCCGGGTCGCTGAAAACTTCGATTTTCCATCAAAAAACACATTTTTTGACCACCTTTCAAATTTTTTCTTCCCGAAGTAATTCCGAAAACGTTCCTGTGGGCTTGCTCGCGACGAGACGCGTCTCTGGACACCTCGCACGCCCGTCTAGCTCGCAGAGAAATCCAAAAATTTTCTCATTTTCCATCAAAAAACTGGTTTTTTGGCCGCTTTTCAAAAATTTTCTTCCCAACGTACTTCTGAAAACGTTCCCGTGGGCTTGCTCGCGACGAGACGCGTTCCCAGACACCTCACACGTGCCCGTAGCTCCTCTGGAACATCAAAATCTTAAAACTAGGTTATATCTATACATAGGTACATATAGCCAAAACCACCTAAGCAAGCATCGTCGAAACACAAATCGCGATATCTTCGAGCTCTGTATTGCGTTTTTGAAGCGGTTTTCGCGCGTGAACATTATTTTTAGGCGTCCGCTTGCCAACTGACAAAAAATTTTTGACTTCCCTTAAGGGGTTCCTGTACTTTTGACTTTACACCTTCAGAATTCAATAACTTCCAAATTTGTCATTAGATTCCCGTTCTTTTCAGGAATCAGGTTCTCGCCATACTTACCTAGGTTTCCCGGCGCTGCGCGCGAATCGAAATCCATCCAGGTCGCTGAAAACTTGGTTTTCCTGTAAAAACTCAAAAAAAGTGGTTTTTTGACCACCCTGCAAAATTTTGTTCCCAAAGTAGTGCTGGAAACGTTCCTGTGGGCTAGCTCGCGAAATTACGTGTTTCTGGACACCTCGCACGCACGTCTAGCTTGACGGAAACATCAAAAATTTTCATTTTCTAAAATTTTCCATACAAATCTCATACAAAAGTCTATAACTTTCAATCCCATCATTAGATTCCGATCATTTTTGAGGAATCGAGTTCTCGCCACACTAACCTAGGTTTCCCGGCGCTGCGCGCGAATCGAAACCCCTCCGGGTCGCTGAAAACTTCGATTTTCCATCAAAAAACACATTTTTTGACCACCTTTCAAATTTTTTCTTCCCGAAGTAATTCCGAAAACGTTCCTGTGGGCTTGCTCGCGACGAGACGCGTCTCTGGACACCTCGCACGCCCGTCTAGCTCGCAGAGAAATCCAAAAATTTTCTCATTTTCCATCAAAAAACTGGTTTTTTGGCCGCTTTTCAAAAATTTTCTTCCCAACGTACTTCTGAAAACGTTCCCGTGGGCTTGCTCGCGACGAGACGCGTTCCCAGACACCTCACACGTGCCCGTAGCTCCTCTGGAACATCAAAATCTTAAAACTAGGTTATATCTATACATAGGTACATATAGCCAAAACCACCTAAGCAAGCATCGTCGAAACACAAATCGCGATATCTTCGAGCTCTGTATTGCGTTTTTGAAGCGGTTTTCGCGCGTGAACATTATTTTTAGGCGTCCGCTTGCCAACTGACAAAAAATTTTTGACTTCCCTTAAGGGGTTCCTGTACTTTTGACTTTACACCTTCAGAATTCAATAACTTCCAAATTTGTCATTAGATTCCCGTTCTTTTCAGGAATCAGGTTCTCGCCATACTTACCTAGGTTTCCCGGCGCTGCGCGCGAATCGAAATCCATCCAGGTCGCTGAAAACTTGGTTTTCCTGTAAAAACTCAAAAAAAGTGGTTTTTTGACCACCCTGCAAAATTTTGTTCCCAAAGTAGTGCTGGAAACGTTCCTGTGGGCTAGCTCGCGAAATTACGTGTTTCTGGACACCTCGCACGCACGTCTAGCTTGACGGAAACATCAAAAATTTTCATTTTCTAAAATTTTCCATACAAATCTCATACAAAAGTCTATAACTTTCAATCCCATCATTAGATTCCGATCATTTTTGAGGAATCGAGTTCTCGCCACACTAACCTAGGTTTCCCGGCGCTGCGCGCGAATCGAAACCCCTCCGGGTCGCTGAAAACTTCGATTTTCCATCAAAAAACACATTTTTTGACCACCTTTCAAATTTTTTCTTCCCGAAGTAATTCCGAAAACGTTCCTGTGGGCTTGCTCGCGACGAGACGCGTCTCTGGACACCTCGCACGCCCGTCTAGCTCGCAGAGAAATCCAAAAATTTTCTCATTTTCCATCAAAAAACTGGTTTTTTGGCCGCTTTTCAAAAATTTTCTTCCCAACGTACTTCTGAAAACGTTCCCGTGGGCTTGCTCGCGACGAGACGCGTTCCCAGACACCTCACACGTGCCCGTAGCTCCTCTGGAACATCAAAATCTTAAAACTAGGTTATATCTATACATAGGTACATATAGCCAAAACCACCTAAGCAAGCATCGTCGAAACACAAATCGCGATATCTTCGAGCTCTGTATTGCGTTTTTGAAGCGGTTTTCGCGCGTGAACATTATTTTTAGGCGTCCGCTTGCCAACTGACAAAAAATTTTTGACTTCCCTTAAGGGGTTCCTGTACTTTTGACTTTACACCTTCAGAATTCAATAACTTCCAAATTTGTCATTAGATTCCCGTTCTTTTCAGGAATCAGGTTCTCGCCATACTTACCTAGGTTTCCCGGCGCTGCGCGCGAATCGAAATCCATCCAGGTCGCTGAAAACTTGGTTTTCCTGTAAAAACTCAAAAAAAGTGGTTTTTTGACCACCCTGCAAAATTTTGTTCCCAAAGTAGTGCTGGAAACGTTCCTGTGGGCTAGCTCGCGAAATTACGTGTTTCTGGACACCTCGCACGCACGTCTAGCTTGACGGAAACATCAAAAATTTTCATTTTCTAAAATTTTCCATACAAATCTCATACAAAAGTCTATAACTTTCAATCCCATCATTAGATTCCGATCATTTTTGAGGAATCGAGTTCTCGCCACACTAACCTAGGTTTCCCGGCGCTGCGCGCGAATCGAAACCCCTCCGGGTCGCTGAAAACTTCGATTTTCCATCAAAAAACACATTTTTTGACCACCTTTCAAATTTTTTCTTCCCGAAGTAATTCCGAAAACGTTCCTGTGGGCTTGCTCGCGACGAGACGCGTCTCTGGACACCTCGCACGCCCGTCTAGCTCGCAGAGAAATCCAAAAATTTTCTCATTTTCCATAAAAAAACTGGTTTTTTGGCCGCTTTTCAAAAATTTTCTTCCCAACGTACTTCTGAAAACGTTCCCGTGGGCTTGCTCGCGACGAGACGCGTTCCCAGACACCTCACACGTGCCCGTAGCTCCTCTGGAACATCAAAATCTTAAAACTAGGTTATATCTATACATAGGTACATATAGCCAAAACCACCTAAGCAAGCATCGTCGAAACACAAATCGCGATATCTTCGAGCTCTGTATTGCGTTTTTGAAGCGGTTTTCGCGCGTGAACATTATTTTTAGGCGTCCGCTTGCCAACTGACAAAAAATTTTTGACTTCCCTTAAGGGGTTCCTGTACTTTTGACTTTACACCTTCAGAATTCAATAACTTCCAAATTTGTCATTAGATTCCCGTTCTTTTCAGGAATCAGGTTCTCGCCATACTTACCTAGGTTTCCCGGCGCTGCGCGCGAATCGAAATCCATCCAGGTCGCTGAAAACTTGGTTTTCCTGTAAAAACTCAAAAAAAGTGGTTTTTTGACCACCCTGCAAAATTTTGTTCCCAAAGTAGTGCTGGAAACGTTCCTGTGGGCTAGCTCGCAAAATTACGTGTTTCTGGACACCTCGCACGCACGTCTAGCTTGACGGAAACATCAAAAATTTTCATTTTCTAAAATTTTCCATACAAATCTCATACAAAAGTCTATAACTTTCAATCCCATCATTAGATTCCGATCATTTTTGAGGAATCGAGTTCTCGCCACACTAACCTAGGTTTCCCGGCGCTGCGCGCGAATCGAAACCCCTCCGGGTCGCTGAAAACTTCGATTTTCCATCAAAAAACACATTTTTTGACCACCTTTCAAATTTTTTCTTCCCGAAGTAATTCCGAAAACGTTCCTGTGGGCTTGCTCGCGACGAGACGCGTCTCTGGACACCTCGCACGCCCGTCTAGCTCGCAGAGAAATCCAAAAATTTTCTCATTTTCCATCAAAAAACTGGTTTTTTGGCCGCTTTTCAAAAATTTTCTTCCCAACGTACTTCTGAAAACGTTCCCGTGGGCTTGCTCGCGACGAGACGCGTTCCCAGACACCTCACACGTGCCCGTAGCTCCTCTGGAACATCAAAATCTTAAAACTAGGTTATATCTATACATAGGTACATATAGCCAAAACCACCTAAGCAAGCATCGTCGAAACACAAATCGCGATATCTTCGAGCTCTGTATTGCGTTTTTGAAGCGGTTTTCGCGCGTGAACATTATTTTTAGGCGTCCGCTTGCCAACTGACAAAAAATTTTTGACTTCCCTTAAGGGGTTCCTGTACTTTTGACTTTACACCTTCAGAATTCAATAACTTCCAAATTTGTCATTAGATTCCCGTTCTTTTCAGGAATCAGGTTCTCGCCATACTTACCTAGGTTTCCCGGCGCTGCGCGCGAATCGAAATCCATCCAGGTCGCTGAAAACTTGGTTTTCCTGTAAAAACTCAAAAAAAGTGGTTTTTTGACCACCCTGCAAAATTTTGTTCCCAAAGTAGTGCTGGAAACGTTCCTGTGGGCTAGCTCGCGAAATTACGTGTTTCTGGACACCTCGCACGCACGTCTAGCTTGACGGAAACATCAAAAATTTTCATTTTCTAAAATTTTCCATACAAATCTCATACAAAAGTCTATAACTTTCAATCCCATCATTAGATTCCGATCATTTTTGAGGAATCGAGTTCTCGCCACACTAACCTAGGTTTCCCGGCGCTGCGCGCGAATCGAAACCCCTCCGGGTCGCTGAAAACTTCGATTTTCCATCAAAAAACACATTTTTTGACCACCTTTCAAATTTTTTCTTCCCGAAGTAATTCCGAAAACGTTCCTGTGGGCTTGCTCGCGACGAGACGCGTCTCTGGACACCTCGCACGCCCGTCTAGCTCGCAGAGAAATCCAAAAATTTTCTCATTTTCCATCAAAAAACTGGTTTTTTGGCCGCTTTTCAAAAATTTTCTTCCCAACGTACTTCTGAAAACGTTCCCGTGGGCTTGCTCGCGACGAGACGCGTTCCCAGACACCTCACACGTGCCCGTAGCTCCTCTGGAACATCAAAATCTTAAAACTAGGTTATATCTATACATAGGTACATATAGCCAAAACCACCTAAGCAAGCATCGTCGAAACACAAATCGCGATATCTTCGAGCTCTGTATTGCGTTTTTGAAGCGGTTTTCGCGCGTGAACATTATTTTTAGGCGTCCGCTTGCCAACTGACAAAAAATTTTTGACTTCCCTTAAGGGGTTCCTGTACTTTTGACTTTACACCTTCAGAATTCAATAACTTCCAAATTTGTCATTAGATTCCCGTTCTTTTCAGGAATCAGGTTCTCGCCATACTTACCTAGGTTTCCCGGCGCTGCGCGCGAATCGAAATCCATCCAGGTCGCTGAAAACTTGGTTTTCCTGTAAAAACTCAAAAAAAGTGGTTTTTTGACCACCCTGCAAAATTTTGTTCCCAAAGTAGTGCTGGAAACGTTCCTGTGGGCTAGCTCGCGAAATTACGTGTTTCTGGACACCTCGCACGCACGTCTAGCTTGACGGAAACATCAAAAATTTTCATTTTCTAAAATTTTCCATACAAATCTCATACAAAAGTCTATAACTTTCAATCCCATCATTAGATTCCGATCATTTTTGAGGAATCGAGTTCTCGCCACACTAACCTAGGTTTCCCGGCGCTGCGCGCGAATCGAAACCCCTCCGGGTCGCTGAAAACTTCGATTTTCCATCAAAAAACACATTTTTTGACCACCTTTCAAATTTTTTCTTCCCGAAGTAATTCCGAAAACGTTCCTGTGGGCTTGCTCGCGACGAGACGCGTCTCTGGACACCTCGCACGCCCGTCTAGCTCGCAGAGAAATCCAAAAATTTTCTCATTTTCCATCAAAAAACTGGTTTTTTGGCCGCTTTTCAAAAATTTTCTTCCCAACGTACTTCTGAAAACGTTCCCGTGGGCTTGCTCGCGACGAGACGCGTTCCCAGACACCTCACACGTGCCCGTAGCTCCTCTGGAACATCAAAATCTTAAAACTAGGTTATATCTATACATAGGTACATATAGCCAAAACCACCTAAGCAAGCATCGTCGAAACACAAATCGCGATATCTTCGAGCTCTGTATTGCGTTTTTGAAGCGGTTTTCGCGCGTGAACATTATTTTTAGGCGTCCGCTTGCCAACTGACAAAAAATTTTTGACTTCCCTTAAGGGGTTCCTGTACTTTTGACTTTACACCTTCAGAATTCAATAACTTCCAAATTTGTCATTAGATTCCCGTTCTTTTCAGGAATCAGGTTCTCGCCATACTTACCTAGGTTTCCCGGCGCTGCGCGCGAATCGAAATCCATCCAGGTCGCTGAAAACTTGGTTTTCCTGTAAAAACTCAAAAAAAGTGGTTTTTTGACCACCCTGCAAAATTTTGTTCCCAAAGTAGTGCTGGAAACGTTCCTGTGGGCTAGCTCGCAAAATTACGTGTTTCTGGACACCTCGCACGCACGTCTAGCTTGACGGAAACATCAAAAATTTTCATTTTCTAAAATTTTCCATACAAATCTCATACAAAAGTCTATAACTTTCAATCCCATCATTAGATTCCGATCATTTTTGAGGAATCGAGTTCTCGCCACACTAACCTAGGTTTCCCGGCGCTGCGCGCGAATCGAAACCCCTCCGGGTCGCTGAAAACTTCGATTTTCCATCAAAAAACACATTTTTTGACCACCTTTCAAATTTTTTCTTCCCGAAGTAATTCCGAAAACGTTCCTGTGGGCTTGCTCGCGACGAGACGCGTCTCTGGACACCTCGCACGCCCGTCTAGCTCGCAGAGAAATCCAAAAATTTTCTCATTTTCCATCAAAAAACTGGTTTTTTGGCCGCTTTTCAAAAATTTTCTTCCCAACGTACTTCTGAAAACGTTCCCGTGGGCTTGCTCGCGACGAGACGCGTTCCCAGACACCTCACACGTGCCCGTAGCTCCTCTGGAACATCAAAATCTTAAAACTAGGTTATATCTATACATAGGTACATATAGCCAAAACCACCTAAGCAAGCATCGTCGAAACACAAATCGCGATATCTTCGAGCTCTGTATTGCGTTTTTGAAGCGGTTTTCGCGCGTGAACATTATTTTTAGGCGTCCGCTTGCCAACTGACAAAAAATTTTTGACTTCCCTTAAGGGGTTCCTGTACTTTTGACTTTACACCTTCAGAATTCAATAACTTCCAAATTTGTCATTAGATTCCCGTTCTTTTCAGGAATCAGGTTCTCGCCATACTTACCTAGGTTTCCCGGCGCTGCGCGCGAATCGAAATCCATCCAGGTCGCTGAAAACTTGGTTTTCCTGTAAAAACTCAAAAAAAGTGGTTTTTTGACCACCCTGCAAAATTTTGTTCCCAAAGTAGTGCTGGAAACGTTCCTGTGGGCTAGCTCGCGAAATTACGTGTTTCTGGACACCTCGCACGCACGTCTAGCTTGACGGAAACATCAAAAATTTTCATTTTCTAAAATTTTCCATACAAATCTCATACAAAAGTCTATAACTTTCAATCCCATCATTAGATTCCGATCATTTTTGAGGAATCGAGTTCTCGCCACACTAACCTAGGTTTCCCGGCGCTGCGCGCGAATCGAAACCCCTCCGGGTCGCTGAAAACTTCGATTTTCCATCAAAAAACACATTTTTTGACCACCTTTCAAATTTTTTCTTCCCGAAGTAATTCCGAAAACGTTCCTGTGGGCTTGCTCGCGACGAGACGCGTCTCTGGACACCTCGCACGCCCGTCTAGCTCGCAGAGAAATCCAAAAATTTTCTCATTTTCCATCAAAAAACTGGTTTTTTGGCCGCTTTTCAAAAATTTTCTTCCCAACGTACTTCTGAAAACGTTCCCGTGGGCTTGCTCGCGACGAGACGCGTTCCCAGACACCTCACACGTGCCCGTAGCTCCTCTGGAACATCAAAATCTTAAAACTAGGTTATATCTATACATAGGTACATATAGCCAAAACCACCTAAGCAAGCATCGTCGAAACACAAATCGCGATATCTTCGAGCTCTGTATTGCGTTTTTGAAGCGGTTTTCGCGCGTGAACATTATTTTTAGGCGTCCGCTTGCCAACTGACAAAAAATTTTTGACTTCCCTTAAGGGGTTCCTGTACTTTTGACTTTACACCTTCAGAATTCAATAACTTCCAAATTTGTCATTAGATTCCCGTTCTTTTCAGGAATCAGGTTCTCGCCATACTTACCTAGGTTTCCCGGCGCTGCGCGCGAATCGAAATCCATCCAGGTCGCTGAAAACTTGGTTTTCCTGTAAAAACTCAAAAAAAGTGGTTTTTTGACCACCCTGCAAAATTTTGTTCCCAAAGTAGTGCTGGAAACGTTCCTGTGGGCTAGCTCGCAAAATTACGTGTTTCTGGACACCTCGCACGCACGTCTAGCTTGACGGAAACATCAAAAATTTTCATTTTCTAAAATTTTCCATACAAATCTCATACAAAAGTCTATAACTTTCAATCCCATCATTAGATTCCGATCATTTTTGAGGAATCGAGTTCTCGCCACACTAACCTAGGTTTCCCGGCGCTGCGCGCGAATCGAAACCCCTCCGGGTCGCTGAAAACTTCGATTTTCCATCAAAAAACACATTTTTTGACCACCTTTCAAATTTTTTCTTCCCGAAGTAATTCCGAAAACGTTCCTGTGGGCTTGCTCGCGACGAGACGCGTCTCTGGACACCTCGCACGCCCGTCTAGCTCGCAGAGAAATCCAAAAATTTTCTCATTTTCCATCAAAAAACTGGTTTTTTGGCCGCTTTTCAAAAATTTTCTTCCCAACGTACTTCTGAAAACGTTCCCGTGGGCTTGCTCGCGACGAGACGCGTTCCCAGACACCTCACACGTGCCCGTAGCTCCTCTGGAACATCAAAATCTTAAAACTAGGTTATATCTATACATAGGTACATATAGCCAAAACCACCTAAGCAAGCATCGTCGAAACACAAATCGCGATATCTTCGAGCTCTGTATTGCGTTTTTGAAGCGGTTTTCGCGCGTGAACATTATTTTTAGGCGTCCGCTTGCCAACTGACAAAAAATTTTTGACTTCCCTTAAGGGGTTCCTGTACTTTTGACTTTACACCTTCAGAATTCAATAACTTCCAAATTTGTCATTAGATTCCCGTTCTTTTCAGGAATCAGGTTCTCGCCATACTTACCTAGGTTTCCCGGCGCTGCGCGCGAATCGAAATCCATCCAGGTCGCTGAAAACTTGGTTTTCCTGTAAAAACTCAAAAAAAGTGGTTTTTTGACCACCCTGCAAAATTTTGTTCCCAAAGTAGTGCTGGAAACGTTCCTGTGGGCTAGCTCGCGAAATTACGTGTTTCTGGACACCTCGCACGCACGTCTAGCTTGACGGAAACATCAAAAATTTTCATTTTCTAAAATTTTCCATACAAATCTCATACAAAAGTCTATAACTTTCAATCCCATCATTAGATTCCGATCATTTTTGAGGAATCGAGTTCTCGCCACACTAACCTAGGTTTCCCGGCGCTGCGCGCGAATCGAAACCCCTCCGGGTCGCTGAAAACTTCGATTTTCCATCAAAAAACACATTTTTTGACCACCTTTCAAATTTTTTCTTCCCGAAGTAATTCCGAAAACGTTCCTGTGGGCTTGCTCGCGACGAGACGCGTCTCTGGACACCTCGCACGCCCGTCTAGCTCGCAGAGAAATCCAAAAATTTTCTCATTTTCCATCAAAAAACTGGTTTTTTGGCCGCTTTTCAAAAATTTTCTTCCCAACGTACTTCTGAAAACGTTCCCGTGGGCTTGCTCGCGACGAGACGCGTTCCCAGACACCTCACACGTGCCCGTAGCTCCTCTGGAACATCAAAATCTTAAAACTAGGTTATATCTATACATAGGTACATATAGCCAAAACCACCTAAGCAAGCATCGTCGAAACACAAATCGCGATATCTTCGAGCTCTGTATTGCGTTTTTGAAGCGGTTTTCGCGCGTGAACATTATTTTTAGGCGTCCGCTTGCCAACTGACAAAAAATTTTTGACTTCCCTTAAGGGGTTCCTGTACTTTTGACTTTACACCTTCAGAATTCAATAACTTCCAAATTTGTCATTAGATTCCCGTTCTTTTCAGGAATCAGGTTCTCGCCATACTTACCTAGGTTTCCCGGCGCTGCGCGCGAATCGAAATCCATCCAGGTCGCTGAAAACTTGGTTTTCCTGTAAAAACTCAAAAAAAGTGGTTTTTTGACCACCCTGCAAAATTTTGTTCCCAAAGTAGTGCTGGAAACGTTCCTGTGGGCTAGCTCGCGAAATTACGTGTTTCTGGACACCTCGCACGCACGTCTAGCTTGACGGAAACATCAAAAATTTTCATTTTCTAAAATTTTCCATACAAATCTCATACAAAAGTCTATAACTTTCAATCCCATCATTAGATTCCGATCATTTTTGAGGAATCGAGTTCTCGCCACACTAACCTAGGTTTCCCGGCGCTGCGCGCGAATCGAAACCCCTCCGGGTCGCTGAAAACTTCGATTTTCCATCAAAAAACACATTTTTTGACCACCTTTCAAATTTTTTCTTCCCGAAGTAATTCCGAAAACGTTCCTGTGGGCTTGCTCGCGACGAGACGCGTCTCTGGACACCTCGCACGCCCGTCTAGCTCGCAGAGAAATCCAAAAATTTTCTCATTTTCCATCAAAAAACTGGTTTTTTGGCCGCTTTTCAAAAATTTTCTTCCCAACGTACTTCTGAAAACGTTCCCGTGGGCTTGCTCGCGACGAGACGCGTTCCCAGACACCTCACACGTGCCCGTAGCTCCTCTGGAACATCAAAATCTTAAAACTAGGTTATATCTATACATAGGTACATATAGCCAAAACCACCTAAGCAAGCATCGTCGAAACACAAATCGCGATATCTTCGAGCTCTGTATTGCGTTTTTGAAGCGGTTTTCGCGCGTGAACATTATTTTTAGGCGTCCGCTTGCCAACTGACAAAAAATTTTTGACTTCCCTTAAGGGGTTCCTGTACTTTTGACTTTACACCTTCAGAATTCAATAACTTCCAAATTTGTCATTAGATTCCCGTTCTTTTCAGGAATCAGGTTCTCGCCATACTTACCTAGGTTTCCCGGCGCTGCGCGCGAATCGAAATCCATCCAGGTCGCTGAAAACTTGGTTTTCCTGTAAAAACTCAAAAAAAGTGGTTTTTTGACCACCCTGCAAAATTTTGTTCCCAAAGTAGTGCTGGAAACGTTCCTGTGGGCTAGCTCGCGAAATTACGTGTTTCTGGACACCTCGCACGCACGTCTAGCTTGACGGAAACATCAAAAATTTTCATTTTCTAAAATTTTCCATACAAATCTCATACAAAAGTCTATAACTTTCAATCCCATCATTAGATTCCGATCATTTTTGAGGAATCGAGTTCTCGCCACACTAACCTAGGTTTCCCGGCGCTGCGCGCGAATCGAAACCCCTCCGGGTCGCTGAAAACTTCGATTTTCCATCAAAAAACACATTTTTTGACCACCTTTCAAATTTTTTCTTCCCGAAGTAATTCCGAAAACGTTCCTGTGGGCTTGCTCGCGACGAGACGCGTCTCTGGACACCTCGCACGCCCGTCTAGCTCGCAGAGAAATCCAAAAATTTTCTCATTTTCCATCAAAAAACTGGTTTTTTGGCCGCTTTTCAAAAATTTTCTTCCCAACGTACTTCTGAAAACGTTCCCGTGGGCTTGCTCGCGACGAGACGCGTTCCCAGACACCTCACACGTGCCCGTAGCTCCTCTGGAACATCAAAATCTTAAAACTAGGTTATATCTATACATAGGTACATATAGCCAAAACCACCTAAGCAAGCATCGTCGAAACACAAATCGCGATATCTTCGAGCTCTGTATTGCGTTTTTGAAGCGGTTTTCGCGCGTGAACATTATTTTTAGGCGTCCGCTTGCCAACTGACAAAAAATTTTTGACTTCCCTTAAGGGGTTCCTGTACTTTTGACTTTACACCTTCAGAATTCAATAACTTCCAAATTTGTCATTAGATTCCCGTTCTTTTCAGGAATCAGGTTCTCGCCATACTTACCTAGGTTTCCCGGCGCTGCGCGCGAATCGAAATCCATCCAGGTCGCTGAAAACTTGGTTTTCCTGTAAAAACTCAAAAAAAGTGGTTTTTTGACCACCCTGCAAAATTTTGTTCCCAAAGTAGTGCTGGAAACGTTCCTGTGGGCTAGCTCGCGAAATTACGTGTTTCTGGACACCTCGCACGCACGTCTAGCTTGACGGAAACATCAAAAATTTTCATTTTCTAAAATTTTCCATACAAATCTCATACAAAAGTCTATAACTTTCAATCCCATCATTAGATTCCGATCATTTTTGAGGAATCGAGTTCTCGCCACACTAACCTAGGTTTCCCGGCGCTGCGCGCGAATCGAAACCCCTCCGGGTCGCTGAAAACTTCGATTTTCCATCAAAAAACACATTTTTTGACCACCTTTCAAATTTTTTCTTCCCAAAGTAATTCCGAAAACGTTCCTGTGGGCTTGCTCGCGACGAGACGCGTCTCTGGACACCTCGCACGCCCGTCTAGCTCGCAGAGAAATCCAAAAATTTTCTCATTTTCCATCAAAAAACTGGTTTTTTGGCCGCTTTTCAAAAATTTTCTTCCCAACGTACTTCTGAAAACGTTCCCGTGGGCTTGCTCGCGACGAGACGCGTTCCCAGACACCTCACACGTGCCCGTAGCTCCTCTGGAACATCAAAATCTTAAAACTAGGTTATATCTATACATAGGTACATATAGCCAAAACCACCTAAGCAAGCATCGTCGAAACACAAATCGCGATATCTTCGAGCTCTGTATTGCGTTTTTGAAGCGGTTTTCGCGCGTGAACATTATTTTTAGGCGTCCGCTTGCCAACTGACAAAAAATTTTTGACTTCCCTTAAGGGGTTCCTGTACTTTTGACTTTACACCTTCAGAATTCAATAACTTCCAAATTTGTCATTAGATTCCCGTTCTTTTCAGGAATCAGGTTCTCGCCATACTTACCTAGGTTTCCCGGCGCTGCGCGCGAATCGAAATCCATCCAGGTCGCTGAAAACTTGGTTTTCCTGTAAAAACTCAAAAAAAGTGGTTTTTTGACCACCCTGCAAAATTTTGTTCCCAAAGTAGTGCTGGAAACGTTCCTGTGGGCTAGCTCGCGAAATTACGTGTTTCTGGACACCTCGCACGCACGTCTAGCTTGACGGAAACATCAAAAATTTTCATTTTCTAAAATTTTCCATACAAATCTCATACAAAAGTCTATAACTTTCAATCCCATCATTAGATTCCGATCATTTTTGAGGAATCGAGTTCTCGCCACACTAACCTAGGTTTCCCGGCGCTGCGCGCGAATCGAAACCCCTCCGGGTCGCTGAAAACTTCGATTTTCCATCAAAAAACACATTTTTTTACCACCTTTCAAATTTTTTCTTCCCGAAGTAATTCCGAAAACGTTCCTGTGGGCTTGCTCGCGACGAGACGCGTCTCTGGACACCTCGCACGCCCGTCTAGCTCGCAGAGAAATCCAAAAATTTTCTCATTTTCCATCAAAAAACTGGTTTTTTGGCCGCTTTTCAAAAATTTTCTTCCCAACGTACTTCTGAAAACGTTCCCGTGGGCTTGCTCGCGACGAGACGCGTTCCCAGACACCTCACACGTGCCCGTAGCTCCTCTGGAACATCAAAATCTTAAAACTAGGTTATATCTATACATAGGTACATATAGCCAAAACCACCTAAGCAAGCATCGTCGAAACACAAATCGCGATATCTTCGAGCTCTGTATTGCGTTTTTGAAGCGGTTTTCGCGCGTGAACATTATTTTTAGGCGTCCGCTTGCCAACTGACAAAAAATTTTTGACTTCCCTTAAGGGGTTCCTGTACTTTTGACTTTACACCTTCAGAATTCAATAACTTCCAAATTTGTCATTAGATTCCCGTTCTTTTCAGGAATCAGGTTCTCGCCATACTTACCTAGGTTTCCCGGCGCTGCGCGCGAATCGAAATCCATCCAGGTCGCTGAAAACTTGGTTTTCCTGTAAAAACTCAAAAAAAGTGGTTTTTTGACCACCCTGCAAAATTTTGTTCCCAAAGTAGTGCTGGAAACGTTCCTGTGGGCTGGCGTTGGGCATCTGCGAGACCCACTGAGTGGGTGTCTGCGGCTGTCACTGGCCTCTTCGCCTTCGACAGCCCCGTCGAGCCTGAGGCCGAGGAACCCTCGGACCCGCTCTTGCGACGCGCGGCGCGCTTTCGCGACCGCGAACAACCCGCGTCTGAGACGAGGGACTCGTCAGAGTCCGACGTCTCGTCAGCCCTCCTAAAAAAGCTAGCCGCAGACGGCGCGCGGCTAGCTTCTGACGCCGAAGCGTCAGACTGGCCCTGAGAAGGGCCGTTGGGTTGGCCCTGAGAAGGGCCGTTTGGTTGGCCCTGAAAAGGGCCTTTCAGGAAACGCCCTTGGGCGTCCCGCTTGGGTTTTGGCATATTGCCTCCTCCGAATACGTAGCTCAAACCGCCAGATAAAATAAAAATCGCTACGATAGCACACTGAACTTTGGCCGAACCCCAGTCTGCCACTCCGTTACGGTGACAGAACTGGGTCGTTTCCAGGGGACGCGACGTGGACGCAAACAGTGTGAGGGGGTCCCCCCCCCCCAGAGGCAACCTAACCTTTTTTTTTTTTTTTTTTTTTTTTGTTTCGGCTGGGAAAAAATGCATTACGCATACCCTCTCACTCGGGGGAGTGAGAGGGTATGCGTAATGCATTTGGATTTTTTGATTTGGAGACAGTTCTCGAACTGTCAGACGAAACTTTGGACCCGGATAACTCCTGAACCGGGGGTCGTGGAGCGCTCGGGTTTGCACTGGGGACGTTGGCCCACTCTCCCCTACCTGGCAATAGCCCTTGCGTGGGTTTTCAGGACCCGGAAGTTTTCAGCCTGAAAACCTCTCCAGTGGATGGGTCTCGTCGAGCCAAGCTCGGAAAGCCCAAGCACCACGGTTTTTGGATCGGCGGAACCGGAGATATCCGCTTTTAACCATTTTTAGGCCGCCATCTTGGCATTAAATCAAAAATTTTAAGTTAAGATATCTCCGCAACCACTTGACCGAATTGCGCCGAGTTTGGAGTCAACTGAGAGGGCTCGGCGGGAGCTGTCCATCGGACACGACGAATCGACTCTACCTAGAGCCAATCATAGAGTCGATATAATTTTAGGTCTAATTGATACTTAGAATAGTTTCTTGATTGTTTTTTCTTATGTGACCCGCTCTTTTGAGCGAAGTATTTTACAACAAAAGGGGTAGATGACTTTTTACAACTTCTACAAACCTATCTGCCCCTCCAAATCACCATCGACATTGTTTACACCTTTTGTGTTAACTGTTTATAGCTTTAAGATTTATTCTATTACGCGTTTTTATTTTTACAGTATAATCTCAAATTAAATTTTTACTTTTATTTACATTTCGTCCCTATTGACGCTTGTTGACACATACCCCCAACAAACATGTTCGGCTTTAGGACACCGTCAAAGGCAACCAACTGCGAAAAGTCGCCAACAAAAGGTGGAGCAGATGCTCCTCCGAACATTAGACGTAGCATAGGAGAGCGGGAAGCAGCGAGTAGCAGCCCCACCCCCTCCTCAACTGAAAAGACGTCACAGGCAGGCCCTGCAAAAACAAAGACCAAGACCACTTTGTCACAGGAAAGCAAAGCTTTGCCTGTTGTACGAAAGTCTGCCGATTTGACCTCGCCGCCAAAATCCAAATACTCGAGTTCTACGGTAGAGGCACGATCCTGCTTAATCAGGGCAAAACAACAAATAAACACCCAGAAAAACATCAAAACTGAGGTTAAAAATGCTGTTTTCGAAGCCCTTGAAAGATTGTACGAAATCGTTAAAGAACTCGAGTTGGAGCTGAAAGTGGCAAAACAAAATGTGACTGGCGAACGACCCATCTTGGCGGAACCCGAACAAAACATTCCAACCTCTTCCGAAGTCACCGACACTAAAAAGATTCTCCAAAAAATGGAGGTACAGACAAACCTTCTTGCAGAGAACAACAAAAGGATAGAGGAGCTAAAGGACGCAATTGACCACCAAAGACAGCTCCTTCAGCAAAATCAGACGTATGCGAGTGTAACTGCGACCCACAGCGGAAAGTCGAACCCGACGCGAAGTACGCTGCATTCGATCGTGGTTGCCTCCAAAGATGACACCGAAACTGGGGACGAAGTACTCCATAAAATACGGAAGGCAGCGGACGCAAAAGAGGGCTGGGTCAAAGTCGAAAGAGTGAGGAAGGCAAAAGATAGGAAGATTATTATGGGTTTTCAGACCAGGGAGGAAAGGAACAAAATGAAGAGTAAACTGGAAGTGGAAGGACAGGACCTCAGTGTCGAGGAGGTGAAAAACAAGGATCCATTACTGATCCTCAGGAACGTCCTCTCCGTGAACTCAGACGAGGACGTCCTCAGGGCAATGAGGAATCAGAATAGAGATGTATTTCACGACCTCGACAAAGAGGAGGATAGGATGGAGGTAAAATTTAGAAGAAAAAACAGGAATCCGCACACAAATCACGTTGTGGTCAGCGTCTCACCGACCATCTGGAGAAGGGCTACCGGAATCGGATGCCTGCACGTGGACCTCCAGCGCGTTAGGGTTGAGGACCAAACCCCATTGATCCAGTGCACGCGCTGTCTGGGATACGGGCACGGCAAAAGATTCTGCAAGGAATCAGCTGACCTGTGCAGTCACTGTGGTGGCCCACACTTAAAGACAGAGTGTGCCGACTGGCTCGCAGGGACTCCACCCAAATGTCAGAACTGCACAAGGTCTAAACTTGACAACGTAGACCACAACGCCTTCAGTATTGATTGCCCAACACGCCGTAAGTGGGATATAATTGCCCGATCTACGGTAGCATACTGCTAAGGGCACCCAAGGCAACCCAAACCCCTACAGGATCATACAAGCCAACCTCCAGCGTAAAAAGCTTGCTACAAACGAGCTGCTCTTGGAAGCCGTTAAGCGCGGAGTTGCGGTTGCTCTCCTCCAGGAACCATACGTGGGAGGGATAGGAAGAATGAGAGACCACAGGGGTGTACGCGTCTTCCAGAGCACTGGCACTGGCAATGGGACTGTAAAGGCCGCAATAGCGGTCTTTGATCAAGACCTAATTGTCACACAGTACCCGAAGCTCACAACGCACAACATCACCGTGGTGGCGATCCAGACCAGTGCCTGGAAGATCACGCTTGTATCATTCTATTTCGAGCCAGACCAACCAGTGGGACCGTACCTGGATCATCTCAAACACATTGAGGAAGAGGTGGGTTCCAAAATGTTGGTTGTCGGAGGAGATGCAAACGCCAAGAGCACCTGGTGGGGAAGCTTGTCTATTGACAGCAGAGGCGAAGAGGTTTCTGGGGTTCTCGATGAGCTGAGCCTTAACATACTCAACAGAGGCGAAATTCCGACCTTCGACACGATCAGAGGTGGAACACGCTACTGCAGCCACGTCGACGTGACAGCATGTTCGACAGACATTCTGGATCTGGTAGATGACTGGAAGGTAGATGAGAGTCTCACGAGCTCGGATCACAACGGCATTGTTTTCAATATCAATCTCAAGAGGTCCAAAGGCATCAAAATAAATAGAACAACGAGAATTTATAACACCAAAAAAGCGAATTGGACTGAGTTTCGTGAGAAACTCTGCCAATTAATGCACGACAGTAAAATAAACAAAACAGAAATAGACAAATTAAATACAGCAGAACAAATTAATTTTATAACAAATAAATACATGAAAGCCATAAGAGACGCATGCACCTCATCAATGCCAATGAGAAAAATGAACGAAGTGCTCACTTTGCCGTGGTGGTCCGAGAAACTCGAGGAGATGAAGCGGAAAGTCACTACTTTGAAGCGCAGAATCAGGTGTGCCGCACCGGTCCGAAGATCGAAGGTCGTTGAAGAGTACCTGAAACATAAAGTTGAGTATGAGACGGAAGCAGCCAAAGACATCGTCGAGAGTTGGAAGAACTTCTGCGCAAAACAAGACAGAGAGGGGGTTTGGGAAGGGATTTATAGGGTAATAGGAAGGACCAAGGGAAGGGAAGAGGACCTACCGTTAGTTAAGGATGGGGAGGTACTAGACGCGAGGGGTTCAGTGAAGCTTCTGGCGAACACTTTTTACCCAGAAGATCACAAGGACAGTGACAGCGCATGCCACCGCGCCATCAGAGAAAAGGCCGACGTCGTGAATGCTGGAGGCCATGATGACTCATGCGATCCACCATTCACGATGGCCGAACTGATGGCAGCGAGCAGGTCCTTCAACCCTAAAAAAGCGCCGGGAGCGGATGGGTTCACCGCAGACATTTGCTGCCGGGCCATCGAGGATGCCCCCGAGGTGGCCCTCGCTCTCATGAATGGTTGCTTCAAATGCCATCACTTCCCTGAAACTTGGAAAGAGGCAACTGTGGTTGTGTTGAGAAAGCCAGGGAAGGAAAATTATAGTACTCCAAAGGCGTACAGACCAATTGGCCTTCTACCGATATTGGGGAAAATCTACGAGAAGATGTTGGTGGCCCGCCTCAAGTTCCACTTGATTCCAAGGATGAGTACTCGCCAGTACGGATTCATGCCCCAGAGGAGTACGGAGGACTCCCTCTATGTCCTAATGCAACACATCCGCGGCAAGCTAGAGATGAAGAAGATAGTCGTTTTAATATCTTTGGACATAGAGGGAGCTTTCGACAGTGCCTGGTGGCCAGCTATAAGAGTCCGTCTGGCTGAGGAAAAGTGCCCGGTTGGCTTGAGGAGGGTCATCGACAGCTACCTCGAAAATAGAAGGGTCAAGGTCAGATACGCAGGTGAAGAGTTCGTCAAGGCAACCAGCAAGGGTTGTGTCCAAGGCTCTATAGGGGGACCAATATTTTGGAACCTCCTGCTGGACCCGCTTTTAAAGAGCCTGGAGGCTGGGGGTGACTATTGCCAGGCCTTCGCAGACGACGTAGTGCTGATCTTCGATGGTGACACATCGCAGGAGATCCAGGGACGGGCCAATGCCGCTCTCGAACATGTTCGGGCGTGGGGAGTAAAAAACAAACTAAAATTTGCTCCGCAAAAAACCAACGCAATGACAATTACGCGGAAGCTAAAATACGACACCCCACGCCTGAGCATGGGCGGGATCGACATTGCCATGTCCAAAGAGATCAAAATCCTGGGTGTCACCATCGACGAGAAGCTGACATTCAACACACACGTCGCAAACGTATGCAGGAGGGCAATAGGCATCCACAAACAGCTTACAAGGGCGGCTAAGACCAGCTGGGGACTTCACCCTGAAGTCATAAGAATAATATATGTGGCTACCGTGGAACCCATCATCCTGTACGCCGCCAGTGTATGGGCCCCAGCCGTTAAAAAGCTGGGCGTCATGAAGCAGTTGGGGGCAGTCCAGCGCGGAATTGCTCAAAAGTTATGCAAGGCGTACAGAACAGTCTCCTTAAACTCAGCGCTGGTGCTGGCTGGGATACTACCTCTCGACCTCCGAGTCCGCGAAGCGGCATCGCTTTACGAGGCCAGGAGGGGAGTGCCTCAGCCAGCACTTAGCGACAGGAGTGTCGAGCAAAACGCCTCGGCAATGGATGCCCCACACCCTGCGGAACGCGCTGAGCTGGAGCTCGTCAGCCTGGTAAACCAAGAGCAACTTGATGCTCAGAGCGAACATGAAGTTCGCATCTTCACCGACGGGAGCAAAATCGGGGGCAGGGTTGGAGCAGCACTCTCCATATGGAGGCGTGAGGTGGAGACAAAAACTCTCAAACTTGCCCTCCCAAACTACTCCACCGTTTACCAGGCTGAGCTTCTGGCAATATGCGTCGCAACCCGGGAAATCCGAAAACACAATGCGCATTCGTTTGGAATCTTCAGCGACTCCATGGCAGCCCTCCAAACAGTACAAAACCACGACCGACACCACCCACTGGCAGTGGAGGCGAGGGCCAATATTAAGTCATTGGCAGTCCAAAATAAAGCTGTATCACTGTTTTGGATCAAGGCCCATGTGGGGTTGGAAGGAAATGAGAGGGCCGACATATTGGCCAAAGAGGCCGCTGAAGGTTCCAAACGAAAGCCCGACTACGACCTATGCCCAATCTCGTATGTCAAACAGTGCATTCGTAAGGAAACCCTGGAGGAGTGGAACCGCAGGTACAAATCTGCAGCAACTGCTTCAGTGACTAAATTGTTCTTCCCGGATGCGGTGGCGGCTTACAGGATAGTAAGGAAAATGGAAGTAAACAACATAGTCACTCAAATTATGACGGGGCACGGTGGGTTCTCGGAATACTTGAATCGGTTCAAGTGTAAAGAGAGCCCATCGTGCATCTGTGACCCCGAAATGGATGAAACGGTGCTACATATATTATTCAACTGTCCTGTCTTCGACAGAGACAGACTCGAGGCCGAACACGAACTCAACACCAAACTTGACGCCGAAAACTTGTGTCACATAATAGCGGGCAAAAATAAAGATAGAGAAGTGGTAATAGATTATTGTGTCAAAATATGTAGTAAAGTCATAAAAAGAAATAAAAACGCGTAAGCAAAAATGTTTACATAATATTATAAGAATATTTATGTCAAGCATTGAACAATAGTTGGGTAAATACGATTATGAGAGCAAAACATTTTCTGAGAAACACAAATTAATTTAAGTTGCCCAAAATTGTCAGTCAGTATGTAAAAATAGAAATAAGGTAGACTAAGTCATATGTATCAAGTACTGTAATTAGACATAAGAATAGAAGAAATAAGAAAGTTCAAAATAGAAATAAGCTAGATCAAGAAACATGTATTAGTATTAAAATTAATTATAAGAATAGTAAGATAAGAACTGTGAGAAAACTGGAAAATAGAAATAAACTAGATTAAGACACATGTATTAGTATTAAAATAAATTATAATAATAGAAAAATAAGAACAGTGAGAAAACTGGAAAATAGAAATAAGCTAGATTAAGACACATGTATTAGTATTAAAATTAATTATGATAATAGAAAAATAAGAACAGTAGAAAAACAAGTGCCTGTAAAAAATAAAATAAAAAGTTGTGTTGTTGTGTTTTCCCTATAAAATAGAAAATAAAGAAAATAGATAGAATAGTTTAAAAGTAGAAGGGCGTCCTACCCTTAAAGATAGAAAGACGAAGAAAGATAGAAAGACAAAGTATGCTGAATGAAAGTGCGAGAGGAATAATTGCGAGAACTGGTCTGAAAGAGTACAAGTAGATAAAGAATAGACTCCAATACTTTTGGGGGTAGAAGTATAAAAAAAAAAAAAAAAAAAAAAAAAAAAAAAAAACCTAACCTAACCCAGTTGCACGGCACCCCCCGCCGCGATCGGATCACTTTTAAGCCGCTCCACGCTCGAAAAATCGCAAAAATAGGTTTATTCGCGAAAAAGTACAAGTGCGATACACCATTTTAAGCGCATCGTAAAGGCGCATATAATAGTGAAAACTCGGTGGTGAAAAGTGGAAAACTGTGGCGGAAAACCGCGAAAAACCACTCCAAAAAACTTTGGAGCGAGACGCTGCTCGATTTTGAGCGAGCACAATACATTCTGTGACTGCAGCCAGGTGCGCGGCAAGAAGACCTATCTCTGGACACCTCACTTGGAATTTTCCGTTTTGGGGTTCCGGAGATAACGAAGAAAAACTAAAAACCACATGTAACGAGGTCGGTGTTCCCGAGGGTTGGAACAGGATCCGAGAGCGACGCGGACGAGGAGCAGGAAGACTACAAGACATCGAGGAAATTCCTCCTGGAAGACCTCCAAAAACAAGGTTTAAATTTCTTGTATTTTCAAATAAAGTTTTCGGGATAACGAAATCGTAAACATATATTTTTTATGGACTCTAAAAATTAGGATAAGTGTGTTCTACATATAGTTTTAATTTGATAAAATATATACTGGTAGTTTTTAAGATATTTAGCATTTTATGTTTCGAAAAATTGGGGGTTGGCCAATTCAACCCCAAAAATTATTATAAATTATTATTTATGTAGGTTAAGGGTTTCTCTACGGAAACTGCCCCAAATTATAATTTTAAAATCCATAGTCAGTGCTAAAAACCTTAATATAGTAGGATAATTTACAAGAAATTTTTGAAATCGTACCTCTGGGGGTTGAAAAGGGGCTGTACACACTCAAGTTTTCGAGAGGGTACAGTAACTAGACAAACCCACATTTCAGCCAAATTTTGGATTTTTCGGTGCATGGGAAGTTAAAAAACCACATCTTTTGCGGTGGTGAAAGTGTAATTACCCCTTTCAACAGCTACCTTACACGCAAACCCCTTGCCTGAAAAATCCAAAACGCAGGCCAGAGGAAAGTAAAAATCCCCCCTTCTCAGCCGAAACCCCAAAAACCCACGCGCCTTAAAAAGGACGCAAGCTGTGACTCCTTAAGTGAGGAAAGTGCTCGGCGAGAAACTGCAAATTTAATTTTGTAAATAATTAATAACAAGGTCACCAAGCCAAGGCCCCCTCAGTGTTGGTTTCCAAAAGGTTGAATACGTCCCTTCAAATCCCCCTACCCCAATACACTACCACCCTCCTCCCCTCAAAACCACCCTATCCAGTCTCCAAATTAGAAACCCCCCCAACCCCATCCCCCCTAAATTGGACCCCGAAACCTGACCTACCAAAAAGAGCTCAACAAGACCGAAAAAACGAGCCCACCCGCGCCGAAATCGGAATAGGGTAGACCCAGCTAGGTCAACAGGAACATCTACCCTAAAGGCCTACGACACGGCGCGGTACGGTAAGGCAGAAATTCCTAAAAAAGCGGATATCTCTGGAACCAAACTAGATAGGCAAATTTTGACCACGGATTCAGCCTGAGTGGTGTCGAAGACACCACAAGGTCGAAACCACCACAGAGGTACCCATTCCCCCCCACGTTTCCCGACTTCCTCCTGTTTGTCCCTAAATTCAAATACCCCTCATCCTTTAACGGGCTATATCTCGGGAACGGGAGGAGGTAGAAGAGTTTGGACCTCAAAATCAGCCTTAGTGAAAAAAAAAAAAAAAAAAAAACCTAACCTAACCTAACATAACCTAACCTTTTTTTTTTTTTTTTGTTTCGGCTGGGAAAAAATGCGTTACGCATACCCTCTCACTCGGGGGAGTGGGAGGGGTATGTGGGACTCCCCGGGCAAGCCCGGTATACCCACTAAAACAACCCAGCAACGAAATTCCCGCAACGTCATAGTGGGGGTGGACTGGGAGATCGGCGTAGCCTTTACGTCCAGTCCACCTCCGACGACCGCCCGCCTTAGCGGGCCCTTCACGCCCCCCCCGTTGGGGGAGGGCCGGGAACCTCCGACGATGGTGGTGACGTGTGCAACGCGGGCGGAGGCGCCCCCGCGCCTGTCGCCCGCCCATCACCACCGCGAGGAGGGAGAAGAGGACGTCTTCTCCGACCTCGCCTTCGTCTGCGGAGCGGCGCAGCGAGAGGATCGTCCTCCCGCGCGCGCTCCGCCGCCTCCTTCTGCGAGATGACATCCTCGCAAAAGGAGGCGACCGCGGCCCAGGACTCCTCACTCCCCAGCATGCATCTGACCACGCTGGGAAGGGAGAGGTCCCGCCCGATCTCCGCAGTGAGACTGCGACGCGGCACGGACCAAGCTGGGCACACCTCCAGTGTGTGCTGCGCCGTGTCCTCCGCCGCGCCGCAGTCGTGACACGCCGGTGTCTCCTCCCTCCCGATCCGGTGCAGGTGCGTGCCGAAACAGCCGTGGCCAGACAACACCTGCACCAGACGGAAGGAGAGGAAGCCGTGCGGCCGCTCGAGCCAGTCTCGCAAGACTGGACCGAGCGCGTCCAGAGTCCGACGACCAAAGGTGGCGGAGGCGAGGTCCTCTGTCCAATGGACGATGATGGCGTCCCTCGCCTCCCTCCGCACGGCTTCCCGCTCCTCAGCGACGGGGCGCTCCCCGAGCGCTTTTCGGCGCGCCGTCCACTCGTACACTCTGGCGAGCACCCATGCCTCCAACTCCCAAGGAGGGGTGCTGGCCAGAGCGCACGCTGCCGAGAAGCCCACAGAACGGTAGGCCCTCGCTACCCGCTGCGCGATGGCCCTTTGGGGCCTGCGGATCGCCGTCGCATTCTCCCTCCTGTGGAGGGAGTCCGCCCAGATTGGGGCCCCGTATAGGGCCATGCTCCGCAGGATGCCGGCATACAAGCGCCGGCATCGCGCGCTGGGCCCACCCAGGTTCGGGAGGAGCCACGACAGGGCGCCGGCGGCCTTCAGCAGGCGCGTCGACAGCCCGCTGAAGTGCGGGCCGAAGCGCCACCTGCTGTCCAGTACCAGGCCCAGATACTTCATCTGGCCCTGGACCCCCACCCTGATGTCCTCCACAACGATGTGGGCATCTGGAGGGCAGCGCTGCCGAGGCCCGCGAAAGAACACGGCCTCGGTCTTGTTCAGCGCCACCCTCAACCCCAGGCGGCGGATCCTTCCTGCGACCAAGGATCCGCCAGCCGAGGCCAGACAGGCCGCCTCCCCAAAGTTCCTCCCCCGGGCAGTGAGGAGAGTGTCATCCGCGTAGCAGATGACACTCGTGCCACGGAGGAGGGCTCCCCGCAGGAGCCAATCGAACCCGATGTTCCACAGGGGGGGCCCAAGTACCGACCCCTGTGGAACACCGCACTCTGCGCCGTACCGCCGCAACCTGGCCGTTTTGTCTACAAGGAGGACCTCTCGGTCCTCCAAGTAGTCGGCCAGGAGGTCCCGCAAGTATTGGGGCACTCCATGATAGCGGAGTGCCTCCAATATCGTCGAGTGGGGGACGGAGTTGAAGGCGTTGGCTATGTCGAATGACACTGCCAAAACTCCGTCCCCCGCCTCGACTGCCCCCTTCACCTGCCCCTTGAGCAGGGCCAGCGCGTCGATTGTCGAACGCCCCTGTCGGAAACCAAACTGGGCGTCCGACAGGTCTGGCCCTACCCCCCGCAGATGGCTGTTGAGCCGGCAGGCGATGATCCCCTCGAACATTTTGCCGACCTCATCAAGCAGGACGATGGGTCGGTATGCCGAGGGGGAGTCCACTGGGCGTCCCTCCTTGCGGAGGAGGCATAGCTGCCCCTCCTTCCACAGTTTCGGGAACCTTCCAGACGCGAGGCACGCGCTGAAAAGGTCCCGAAATCTGTCCTCCATTTGAGCGGCAGCTATAGCCACCACCCGTGCTGGGACGCCGTCCGGACCGGGGGCCGTCTTCTTGGCGCGGAGGCCAAGAAGACCCTCGCGGATCTCTTCCTCCGTCACCGGGGGCACGTCTGCCTCCGCCGGTGGTACCGCCCCCCGCGGGGGGTCCATCGTTGGTGGGGTGAAGTCGGTCCTGCGCGGAAACAGGGACCGGACCACCCCATCCAGTAGCGCCGGCTCGAGGGTCTCGGTCAATGGGGGACCATGGGGCCGCAGTTGGTTCCGCGCCGCCCTGTATGGTCTCCCAAAGGGATCCCGATCGAGACCCTCTAACATTTCGGCCCTTGCCGAGTCCTTGGCAGCGCACATAGCCGACTTGAGGGCCGCCTTTGCCTCCCGGTAGGAAGCGTAGAGACGGTCCTCGTCTGTCTGGCTACGCGCGCTGCGCCGACGGCTCCGCGTGTAGGCCCTACGGGCCGCCACGCAGGTGGCCCGGAGGCCTGCCAACTCCTCCGACCACCAGTAGACGGCACGACGGGGAGGCGGACGACGGGACCGAGGCATGCTAGAGTTGCACACCTCGGTCAGGGATCCCCTCAGCTGGGCCGCTGCGGAGTCCACGTCCAGGACCTCGACAGGGGGCGACAGCCAGTCCTGCAGGTGGGCAGCCTCCTTGGCTGCCTCGCGGTCCAGGCGAGTGAGGGCCCACCGAGGGAAGGGAGACCTGCCAGAGCGAGCCATCTCCCCCCGGGAACCATGCTGGGTGGAGATGTCGAACCGCACATATCTGTGGTCCGACAATGTCTCCACCATCTCAACCCGCCAGTTCACAATGCGTGCGGCAAGGACGGGGGTGGCAAACGACACGTCGACCACCGACCCTCCCCGTTGCCGCACACATGTGTGGACCGCCCCCCTGTTGAGGAGGGACACGCCGCATGACGCCGACCAAAACACGACGGCGCGTCCCCGGACGTTGCAGGAGGCAGCCGGGTTGCCCCAGACCTCCGACTTGGCGTTCAGGTCGCCCGACACCACGACCTGGCGTGGCGCCGCCCTCGCTACGACAGCAGTGAGGACCTCCAGGAAGTCCTCAAAGTCTGAGAGAGGGCGGTTAGGGGAGAAATAGACCCCCACCAGGGCCAGATCTCCCCACGCGGCGGCCACGTATCCCGGTCCCCTCTCTAAGAGCGAGAGGGGAGGGGAGTCTGTGGAAGACCGCGACACCAACGCCACCAAGCCGTCCTGGTCGCCTAGCCAGCTGCCAGGGACCGAGTAAGGCTCGGCGACCACCGCCAAGTCCACCAACCACTCAGCCATGGTCTGCATCAGCAGATCCTGGGCTGCCCGGCAGTGGTTGGCGTTCGTCTGAAGGATGCGATGTTCGACTCTATCCATTAGTCGGACATCGCACCCCCCTCCTCCGCAGCTGTGCTGGCAACAGGCCCAGCTGGCGCCTGCGCTTTGCCCCTCGTAGGGGGAGGATTGCACATCCTCCCCTTCATTATATGGCCTGCCGGGCGTCTGCTGGCGGCACAAACCGCGCAGTGCGGCTTGGCAGCCGTGCATGAGACCGCTTTATGGCCGTCCTTGCCGCAGCGGTAGCAGCTGTCCGTCCTATCGACCTGGGACGGACAGAGGGCCCGAGTGTGGCCGATGCCGAAGCACCTGTAGCAGCGCAGAGGCTGGTCTACAAGTGCTCGGACTGCACCCGAGCTAAAGCCGACGGCGAGCCGTCCTTTGTCAAGGACGGCTTTGGCAACGGCGACTGGGCACACGAGCCGAATAGTGCCCATGCCGCCACGGCCGGGCCTGATGTCCCGGCCTTGCACCGCTGCGGTGCTGCAGCCACCAATGACTGCGACCGCCGCCACCACCTCCTCCTTGGTGACCGAGTCATCGAGCTCGGTCACTTCTATTTCGGCTGTCTTAACCGGACGGGCCACCTTGGCCGCGTCCGAGACGACCTCCCGCAGCTTGGCTGCGAAGAGGTCGGCGCTGGCGTTGCCCTCCGCCCCCGGGAACTCGAAAATTCGAGCCCCAGTTATGGTCCGCCTGCAAGTGACTTTGCCGATCCCCAGTTGGGTGGGATCGGCATTGGCACGCGCCCGCACAAGTACGGACGCGTAAGTCTCGCCGCGCTCCGCAGCCTCCGCAGTGAGCGTCACCACGACGGCTGCGGAATTTGGGGGAACCAGCTTTCCCCTCCTTTTGCCCTTACCCTTGCCAGGCTGGCTGGGAGGCGTTGTGGCGGGGACGACGGGGGCGGCCGCCGCCGCCTTTCGGCCCTTGGCCTTCTTGCTCCTCCCAGTCGTCTGCGACTGGCTGGGAGGCGTGGTGGCGGGGGCAGCAGAGACGGCCTTCGTCCTCTTGCCCTTGCCCTTGCCTTTCCCCCTCCCGACCACCTCGATCCAACCCTCCTGGTTGGACGGAGTGGTCGAAGGGAGATTGGCGTCCTCTGCTTGCGAGGACGGCCCCGGCTCGTCCCGCCTCTTGTCCGCAGCAAGCGGCGGTCGGAGGCGCTTCTCCGGCAGGAGCCGGTCCTCTATTCCTGCCAAGCAGGATCGGGTGAAAGCCCGCTCCTCCATGACGACCTTTCGGATGACATCCTCAAGGTTGGAGGCGGGGGCTTCCACTGCAGGCGACGTGCCCTGACTTGGCGGGGCAGTTGCGTCAGCCAACTTCTGATGAAGCTGGCTGAGTTCCAATTGCAGGCGATCGACCCTCGTCTGCAACTGCCGCGTCTCCTCAGAGCTTGTCCGGCGGGTGAGCTCCTCAATAATGCCGCGCATACTCGCAGCCCGGCACTTAAGGGACTTCTGGAACGTCCCCTTCAGATGAGACGACTTGGAGGCGACCAACGCGATCTCCTCTTCGTCCTCCTCCGCCATCCGCTCGAGCTCCGCGACGGAGTAGTCCGCGTAGAGGACGGTGGACGCGCCGTACCCGGACTTGGCCCGGGCGGCACGCGCTCGCTGCTCTTTGAGAGCAACTCTCTCCTCCAGCTCCTCCTGGAGCTGTGTCCGCCGAGCCAGGTCTAGCTGGCGTTTGGCATCCGCGAGACCCACTGTGTGGGTGTCTGCGGCTGTCACCGACTTTTTGGGCTTAGACAGCCCCGTCGAGCCCGAGGCCGAGGAGCCATCGGACCCTTGTTTGCGGTATGTCCGCTTCCGCGACCGCAAATTACCAGCGTCCGATACGCTGACGAGGGACTCGTCTGAGTCCGACGTCTCGTCCGCCGTTCCGAAGAAGCTAGCTGCAGACGGCGCGCGGCTAGCTTCGGACGCCGAAGCGTCGGATTGGCCCTGAGAAGGGCCTTTGGGTTGGCCCTGAGAAGGGCCTTTGGGTTGGCCCTGAGAAGGGCCGTTGGGTTGGCCCTGAGAAGGGCCTTTTAGGAAACGCCCTTGGGCGTCCCGCTTGGGCTTAGGCATAACCTCCGCCAGATTCGTAGCTTCCCGGAAAAAGATAAAACCGCAATAGAATAAAAAGAGCTACGAGCACACTGTACTTTGGCCGTACCCAGTCTGCCACTCCGTTACGGTGACAGAACTGGGCCGTTTCCAGGGGACGCGACGTGGACGCAAACAGTGTGAGGGGGTCCCCCAGAGGCAACCTTTTTTTTTTTTTTTTTTTTTTTGTTTCGGCTGGGAAAAAATGCATTACGCATACCCTCTCACTCGGGGGAGTGGGAGGGGTATGTGGGACTCCCCGGGCAAGCCCGGTATACCCACTAAAACAACCCAGCAACGAAATTCCCGCAACGTCTTAGTGGGGGTGGACTGGGAGATCGGCGTAGCCTTTACGTCCAGTCCACCTCCGACGACCGCCCGCCTTCATAGCGGGCCCTTCACGCCCCCCCCGTTGGGGGAGGGCCAGGAACCTCCGACGATGATGGTGGTGATGCGTGCAATGCGGGCGGAGGCGCCCCCGCGCCTGTCGCCCGCCCATCACCACCGCGAGGAGGGAGAAGAGGACGTCTTCTCCGACCTCGCCTTCGTCTGCGGAGCGGCGCAGCGAGAGGGTCGTCCTCCCGCGCGCGCTCCGCCGCCTCCTTTTGCGAGATGACATCCTCGCAAAAGGAGGCGACCGCGGCCCAGGACTCCTCACTCCCCAGCATGCATCTGACCACGCTGGGAAGGGAGAGGTCCTGTCCGATCTCCGCAGTGAGACTGCGACGCGGCTCGGACCAAGCTGGGCACACCTCCAGTGTGTGCTGCGCCGTGTCCTCCGCCGCGCCGCAGTCGTGACACGCCGGTGTCTCCTCCCTCCCGACCCGGTGCAGGTGTGTGCCGAAACAGCCGTGGCCAGACAACACCTGCACCAGACGGAAGGAGAGGAAGCCGTGCGGCCGCTCGAGCCAATCCCGCAGGACTGGACCGAGCGCGTCGAGCGTTCGACGGCCAAAGGTAGCAGAGGCGAGGTCCTCTGTCCAATGGACGATGATGGCGTCCCTCGCCTCCCTCCGCACGGCTTCCCGCTCCTCTGCGACAGGGCGCTCCCCGAGCGCTTTTCGGCGCGCCGTCCATTCGTACACCCTGGCGAGCACCCAAGCCTCCAACTCCCAAGGAGGGGTGCCCGCCAGAGCGCACGCCGCCGAAAAGCCTACCGACCGGTAGGCCCTCGCCACCCGCTGTGCAATGGCCCTTTGTGGCCTGCGGATGGCGGTCGCATTCTCCCTCCTATTGAGGGAGTCCGCCCATATTGGGGCCCCGTATAGGGCCATGCTCCGCAGGATGTCGGCATACAAGCGCCGGCATCGTGCACTGGGCCCCCCCAGGTTTGGGATGAGCCACGACAGGGAGTCGGCGGCCTTCAGCAGGCGCGTCGACAGCCCGCTGAAGTGCGGGCCGAAGCGCCACCTGCTGTCTAGTATCAGGCCCAGATATTTCATCTGGGCCTTAACTTCCACCCGGATGCCCTCAACGACAATGTGGGCATCCGGAGGGCAGCGCTGCCGAGGCCCGTGAAAGAACACGGCCTCGGTCTTGTTCAGCGCCACCCTCAATCCTAGGCGGCGGATTCTTCCTGCGACCAAGGATCCGCCAGCCGAGGCCAGACAGGCTGCCTCCCTGAAGGTTCTCCCCCGGGCAGTGAGGAGAGTGTCATCCGCGTAACATATGACACTCGTGCCACGGAGGAGGGCTCCTCTCAATAGCCAATCGAACCCGGTGTTCCAAAGGGGTGGCCCAAGGACTGACCCCTGTGGAACACCGGACTCCGCGCCGTACCTCCGGAGCCTGGCCGTTTTGTCTACAAGGAGGACATCTCGGTCCTCCAAGTAGTCGGCCAGGAGGTCCCGCAAGTATTGGGGCACTCCATGATAGCGGAGTGCCTCCAATATCGTCGAGTGGGGGACGGAGTTGAAGGCGTTGGCTATGTCGAACGACACTGCCAAAACTCCGTCCCCCGCCTCGACCGCCCCCTTCACCTGCCCCTTCAGTAGGGCCAGTGCGTCGATGGTCGAACGCCCCTGTCGGAAACCGAATTGGGCGTCCGACAGGTCTGGCCCTACCCTCCGCAGATGGCTGTTGAGCCGGCAGGCGATGATCCCCTCGAACATTTTACCGACCTCATCAAGCAGAACGATGGGTCGGTATGCCGAGGGGGAGTCGACAGGACGTCCCTCCTTACGGAGAAGGCACAGCTGCCCCTCCTTCCATAGTTTCGGGAACCTTCCAGACGCGAGGCATGCGCTGAAAAGGTCCCGAAACCTATCCTCCATTTGAGCGGTCCGTCACCTCTATGGCCGCTGATTTCACAGGTCGGGCCACCTTGGCCGCGTCTGCGATGACCTCCCGCAGCTTGTCTGCGAAGAGGTCGGCGCTGGCGCTGCCCTCCGCCCCTGGGAACTCGAAAATTCGAGCCCCAGTTTGGGTCCGCCTGCAAGTAACTTTGCCGATCCCCAGTTGGGTGGGATCGGCATTGGCACGCGCCCGTACAAGTACGGACGCGTAAGTCTCCCCGCGCTCCGCAGCCTCCGCAGTGAGCGTCACCACGACGGCTGCGGACTGTGGGGGAGCAAGCTTCCCCCTCCTTCTCCCCTTCCTCTTCCCCTTGCCAGTCACCTGTGACTGGCTGGGAGGCGTGGTGGCAGGATCGGCGGGGGCGGCCTTTGCCGCCTTTTGGCCCTTGCCTTTCCCCTTTCCCTTCCCGGTCTGCGTTTGCGCCTGGCTGGGAGGCGTGGAGGCAGGGACAGCAGAGACGGCTGTCGCTGTCTTCCTGGCCTTGCCCTTGCCTTTCCCCCTCCCGACCACCTCGATCCAGCCCTCCTGGTTGGACGGAGTGGTCGAAGGGAGATTGGCGTCCTCCGGTTGCGAGGACGGCCCCGGCTCGTCTCGCCTCTTGTCCGCCGCAAGTGGCGGTCGGAGGCGCTTCTCCGGCAAGAGCCGGTCCTCAATTCCTGCTATGCAGGCTCGGGTGAAAGCCCGCTCCTCCATAACGACCTTGCGGATAACATCCTCAAGGTTGGAGGAGGGGGCCTCCACGGCCGGCGTCGGGCCCACGGCAGGCGACGTGCCCTGATTAGGCGGGGCGGTAGCGTCAGCCAGATTCTGATGAAGCTGGCTGACCTGTAGCTGCAGGCGATCCACCTTCGCCTGCAGCTGCCGCGTTTCGTCTGTTGCTGTCCTCCGGACCAGCTCCTCGACGATGCCGCGCATACTTGCGGCCCTGCATTTAAGGGACTTTTGAAAAGTCCCTTTAAGGTGAGAGGACTTAGCGGCGACCTCCACAATACCCTCCTCGTCCTCGTGCGCCATCCGCTCGAGCTCCGCGACGGAGTAGTCCGCGTAGAGGACGGTGGATGCGCCGTACCCGGACTTGGCCCGGGCGGCACGCGCTCGCTGCTCTTTGAGAGCAACTCTCTCCTCCAGCTCCTCCTGGAGCTGTGCCCGCCGAGCCAGGTCCAGCTGGCGTTGGGCATCTGCGAGACCCACTGAGTGGGTGTCTGCGGCTGTCACTGGCCTCTTCGCCTTCGACAGCCCCGTCGAGCCTGAGGCCGAGGAACCCTCGGACCCGCTCTTGCGACGCGCGGCGCGCTTTCGCGACCGCGAACAACCCGCGTCTGAGACGAGGGACTCGTCAGAGTCCGACGTCTCGTCAGCCCTCCTAAAAAAGCTAGCCGCAGACGGCGCGCGGCTAGCTTCTGACGCCGAAGCGTCAGACTGGCCCTGAGAAGGGCCGTTGGGTTGGCCCTGAGAAGGGCCGTTTGGTTGGCCCTGAAAAGGGCCTTTCAGGAAACGCCCTTGGGCGTCCCGCTTGGGTTTTGGCATATTGCCTCCTCCGAATACGTAGCTCAAACCGCCAGATAAAATAAAAATCGCTACGATAGCACACTGAACTTTGGCCGAACCCCAGTCTGCCACTCCGTTACGGTGACAGAACTGGGTCGTTTCCAGGGGACGCGACGTGGACGCAAACAGTGTGAGGGGGTCCCCCCCCCCAGAGGCAACCTAACCTTTTTTTTTTTTTTTTTTTTTTTTTTTTTTTTCGGCTGGGAAAAAATGCATTACGCATACCCTCTCACTCGGGGGAGTGGGAGGGGCATGTGGGACTCCCCGGGCAAGCCCGGTATACCCACTAAAACAACCCAGCAACGAAATTCCCGCAACGTCATAGTGGGGGTGGACTGGGAGATCGGCGTAGCCTTTACGTCCAGTCCACCTCCGACGACCGCCCGCCTTCACAGCGGGCCCTTCACGCCCCCCCCGTTGGGGGAGGGCCGGGAACCTCCGACGATGGTGGTGATGCGTGCAATGCAGGCGGAGGCGCCCCCGCGCCTGTCGCCCGCCCATCACCACCGCGAGGAGGGAGAAGAAGACGTCTTCTCCGACCTCGCCTTCGTCTGCGGAGCGGCGCAGCGAGAGGATCGTCCTCCCGCGCGCGCTCCGCCGCCTCCTTCTGCGAGATGACATCCTCGCAAAAGGAGGCGACCGCGGCCCAGGACTCCTCACTCCCCAGCATGCATCTGACCACGCTGGGAAGGGAGAGGTCCTGTCCGATCTCCGCAGTGAGACTGCGACGCGGCTCGGACCAAGCTGGGCACACCTCCAGTGTGTGCTGCGCCGTGTCCTCCGCCGCGCCGCAGTCGTGACACGCCGGTGTCTCCTCCCTCCCGATCCGGTGCAGGTGCGTGCCGAAACAGCCGTGGCCTGACAACACCTGCACCAGACGGAAGGAGAGGAAGCCGTGCGGGCGCTCGAGCCAGTCTCGCAAGACTGGACCGAGCGCGTCCAGGGTCCGACGACCAAAGGTGGCGGAGGCGAGGTCCTGCGTCCAATGGACGATGATAGCGTCCCTCGCCTCCCTCCGCACGGCCTCCCGCTCCTCAGCGACGGGGCGCTCCCCGAGCGCTTTTCGGAGCGCCGTCCATTCATACACTCTGGCAAGCACCCACGCCTCCAACTCCCAAGGAGGGGTGCTGGCCAGAGCGCACGCCGCCGAAAAGCCCACAGAGCGGTAGGCCCTCGCTACCCGCTGCGCGATGGCCCTTTGGGGCCTGCGGATTGCCGTCGCATTCTCCCTCCTGTGGAGGGAGTCCGCCCAAATGGGGGCCCCGTAAAGGGCCATACTTCGGAGGATGCCGGCATACAAGCGCCGGCATCGCGCGCTAGGCCCCCCCAGGTTCGGGAGGAGCCACGACAGGGCGCCGTCGGCCTTCAGCAGGCGCGTCGACAGCCCGCTGGAATGCGGGCCGAAGCGCCACCTGCTGTCCAGTACCAGGCCCAGATACTTCATCTGGGCCTGGACCCCCACCCTGATGCCCTCCACAACGATGTGGGCATCTGGAGGGCAGCGCTGCCGAGGCCCGCGAAAGAACACGGCCTCGGTCTTGTTCAGCGCCACCCTCAACCCCAGGCGGCGGATCCTTCCTGCGACCAAGGATCCGCCAGCCGAGGCCAGACAGGCCGCCTCCCCAAAGTTCCTCCCCCGGGCAGTGAGGAGAGTGTCATCCGCGTAGCAGATGACACTCGTGCCACGGAGGAGGGCTCCCCGCAGGAGCCAATCGAACCCGATGTTCCACAGGGGGGGCCCAAGTACCGACCCCTGTGGAACACCGCACTCTGCGCCGTACCGCCGCAACCTGGCCGTTTTGTCTACAAGGAGGACCTCTCGGTCCTCCAAGTAGTCGGCCAGGAGGTCCCGCAAGTATTGGGGCACTCCATGATAGCGGAGTGCCTCCAATATCGTCGAGTGGGGGAAGGAGTTGAAGGCGTTGGCTATGTCGAATGACACTGCCAAAACTCCGTCCCCCGCCTCGACTGCCCCCTTCACCTGCCCCTTGAGCAGGGCCAGCGCGTCGATGGTCGAACGCCCCTGTCGGAAACCAAACTGGGCGTCCGACAGGTCTGGCCCTACCCCCCGCAGATGGCTGTTGAGCCGGCAGGCGATGATCCCCTCGAACATTTTGCCGACCTCATCAAGCAGGACGATGGGTCGGTATGCCGAGGGGGAGTCCACTGGGCGTCCCTCCTTGCGGAGGAGGCATAGCTGCCCCTCCTTCCACAGTTTCGGGAACCTTCCAGACGCGAGGCACGCGCTGAACAGGTCCCGAAATCTGTCCTCCATTTGAGCGGCAGCTATAGCCACCACCCGTGCTGGGACGCCGTCCGGACCGGGGGCCGTCTTCTTGGCGCGGAGGCCAAGAAGACCCTCGCGGAACTCTTCCTCCGTCACCGGGGGCACGTCTGCCTCCGCCGGTGGTGCCGCCCCTCGCGGGGGGTCCATCGTTGGTGGGGTGAAGTCGGTCCTGCGCGGAAACAGGGACCGGACCACCCCATCCAGCAGCGCGGGCTCGAGGGTCTCCGTCAGGGGGGGACCATGGGGCCGCAGTTGGTTCCGCGCTGCCCGATATGGTCTCCCATAGGGATCCCGATCGAGACCCTCCAATATCTCGGCCCTCGCCGCGTCCTTGGCGACGCACATAGCTGACTTGAGGACCGCCTTCGCCTCTCGATATGAAGCGTAAAGACGGTCCTCGTCTGTCTGGCTACGTGCGCTGCGCCGACGGCTCCGCGTGTAGGCCCTACGGGCCGCCACACAGGTGGCCCGGAGGCCTGCCAACTCCTCCGACCACCAGTAGACGGCACGACGGGGAGGCGGACGACGGGACCGAGGCATGCTGGAGTTGCACACCTCGGTCAGGGATCCCCTCAGCTGGGCCGCTGCGGAGTCCACGTCCAGGACCTCGACAGGGGGCGACAGCCAGTCCTGCAGGAAGGCAGCCTCCTTGGCTGCCTCGCGGTCCAGGCGAGTGAGGGCCCACCGAGGGAAGGGAGACCTGCCAGAGCGGGCCATCTCCCCCCGGGAGCCATGCTGGGTGGAGATGTCGAACCGCACATATCTGTGGTCCGACAATGTCTCCACCATCTCAACCCGCCAGTTCACAATGCGGGCGGCAAGGACGGGGGTGGCAAACGACACGTCGACCACCGACCCTCCCTGTTGCCGCACACATGTGTGGACCGCCCCCCTGTTAAGGAGGGACACGCCGCATGATGCCGACCAAAACACGACGGCGCGTCCCCGGACGTTGCAGGAGGCAGCCGGGTTGCCCCAGGCCTCCGACTTGGCGTTCAGGTCGCCCAACACCACGACCTGGCGTGGCGCCGCCCTCGCTACGACAGCAGTGAGGACCTCCAGGAAGTCCTCAAAGTCTGAGAGAGGGCGGTTAGGGGAGAAGTAGACCCCCACCAGGGCCAAATCTCCCCACGCGGCGGCCACGTATCCCGGTCCCCTCTCTAAGAGCGAGAGGGGAGGGGAGTCTGTGGAAGACCGCGACACCAATGCCACCAAGCCGTCCCGGTCGCCTAGCCAGCTGCCAGGGACCGAGTAAGGCTCGGCGACCACCGCCAAGTCCACCAACCACTCAGCCATGGTCTGCATCAGCAGATCCTGGACTGCCCGGCAGTGGTTGGTGTTCGTCTGAAGGATGCGATGTTCGACTCTATCCATTAGTCGGACATCGCACCCCCCTCCTCCGCAGATGTGCTAGCAACAGGCCCAGCTGGCGCCTGCGCTTTGCCCCTCGTAGGGGGAGGATTACAGTTCCTCCCCTTCATCACGTGGCCCGCCGGGCGGCTACTGGCGGCACACACCGCGCAGTGCGGCTTGGCGACCGTGCAGGAAGCGGCTTTGTGGCCGTCCTTGCCGCAGCGGTAACAGCTGTCCGTCCTGTCGACCTTGGACGGACATAGGGCTCGGGTGTGTCCGATGCCGAAGCACCTAAAGCAGCGAAAAGGCTGCTCATCAAGTGCCCGGACCACACCCGAGCTGAAGCCAACAGAGAGCCGTCCTTTGTTAAGGACGGCTTTGGCGGCGGCGACTGGGCACTCGAGCCGCATAGAGCCCATGCCGCCGCGGCCGACCCTGATGTCGCGGCCTTGTACCGCTGCGACGCTACATCCACCGATTGCAGCGACCGCCGCCACTACCTCCTCTTTGGTGACGGAGTCGTCTAGCTCCGTCACCTCTATGGCCGCCGACTTGACCGGTCGGGCCACCTTGGCCGCGTCCGCGACGACCTCCTGCAGCTTGGCTGCGAAGAGGTCGGCGCTGGCGCTGCCCTCCGCCCCCGGGAACTCAAAAAGTCGAGCTCCGGTTTGGGTACGCCGGCAGGAGACTTTGCCGATCCCCAGTTTGACGGGATCGGCATTGGCACGCGCACGCAACAAAATAGACGCGTACGTTTCCCCGCGCTCCGCAGCCTCCGCAGTGAGCGTCACCACGACGGCTGCGGACTGTGGGGGAACAAGCTTCCCCCTCCTTCGCCCCTTCCTCTTCCCCTTACCAGTCGCCTGTGACTGGCTGGGAGGCGTGGTGGCGGGGGCGGCCGCTGCCGCCTTTCGGCCCTTGCCTTTCCCCTTCCCCTTCCCAGTCGTCTGCGACTGGTTGGGAGGCGTAGTGGCGGGGACAGCAGAGACGGCTGTCGCTGTTTTCTTTCCCCTTCCCTTGCCTTTCCCCCTCCCGACCACCTCGATCCAGCCCTCCTGGTTGGACGGAGTGGTCGAAGGGAGATTGGCGTCCTCCACTTGCGAGGACGGCCCCGGCTCGACTCGCCTCTTGTCCGCCGCGAGCGGCGGTCGGAGGCGCTGCTCCGGCAAGAGCCGGTCCTCAATGCCCGCAAAGCAGGCTCGGGTGAAAGCCCGCTCCTCCATAACCACTTTTCGGATAACATCCTCAAGTTGGCCGGAGGCGGGGGCTTCCACGGCAGGCGACGTGCCCTGACTTGGCGGGGCGGTGGCGTCAGCCAACTTCTGATGAAGCTGGCTGACCTCCGATTGCAGACGATCGACCCTTGTCTGCAGCTGCCTCGTCTCCTCAGAGCTTGTCCGGCGGGCAAGCTCCTCAATAATGCCGCGCATGCTCGCGGCCCGGCACTTAAGGGACTTCTGAAATGTCCCTTTTAGGTGGGAGGACTTTGCGGCGACCTCCACAATACCCTCCTCGTCCTCGAGCGCCATCCGCTCGAGCTCCGCGACGGAGTAGTCCGCGTAGAGGACGGTGGACGCGCCGTATCCGGACTTGGCCCGGGCGGCACGCGCTCGCTGCTCCTTTGCAGCAACTCTCTCTTCCAGCTCCTCCTGGAGCTGTGCTCGCCGAGCCAGGTCCAGTTGGCGCTGGGCATCCAGTAGACCCACTGAGTGGGTGTCTGCGGCTGTCGCAGGCCGCTTCGCCTTCGGCAGCCCCGTCGAGCCTGAGGCCGAGGAACCCTCGGACCCGCTCTTGCGACGCGCGGCACGCTTCCGCGACCGCGAATTGCCCGCGTCTGAGACGCTGACGAGGGACTCGTCTGAGTCCGACGTCTCGTCTGCCCTCCTAAAAAAGCTAGCCGCAGACGGCGCGCGGCTAGCTTCTGACGCCGAAGCATCAGACTGGCCCTGAGAAGGGCCGTTGGGTTGGCCCTGAGAAGGGCCGTTTGGTTGGCCCTGAAAAGGGCCTTTTAAGAAACGCCCTTGGGCGTCCCGCTTAGGTTTAGGCATATTGCCTCCGCCGAGATCGCAGTTAAAACCACCAGATAAAAGATAAAAACGCTGCGAATGCACACTGTACTTTGGCCGTGCCCAGTCTGCCACTCCGTTACGGTGACAGAACTGGGCCGTTTCCAGGGGACGCGACGTGGACGCAAACAGTGTGAGGGGGTCCCCCAGAGGCAACCTAACCTTGTTTCGGCTGGGAAAAAATGCGTTACGCATACCCTCTCACTCGGGGGAGTGGAGGGGTATGTGGGACTCCCCGGGCAAGCCCGGTATACCCACTAAAACAACCCAGCAACGAAATTCCCGCAACGTCATAGTGGGGGTGGACTGGGAGATCGGCGTAGCCTTTACGTCCAGTCCACCTCCGACGACCGTCCGCCTTAGCGGGCCCTTCACGCCCCCCCCGTTGGGGGAGGGCCGGGAACCTCCGACGATGATGGTGGTGATGCGTGCAATGCGGGCGGAGGCGCCCCCGCGCCTGTCGCCCGCCCATCACCACCGCGAGGAGGGAGAAGAGGACGTCTTCTCCGACCTCGCCTTCGTCTGCGGAGCGGCGCAGCGAGAGGGTCGTCCTCCCGCGCGCGCTCCGCCGCCTCCTTCTGCGAGATGGCATCCTCGCAAAAGGAGGCGACCGCGGCCCAGGACTCCTCACTCCCCAGCATGCATCTGACCACGCTGGGAAGGGAGAGGTCCCGTCCGATTTCCGCAGTGAGACTGCGACGCGGCTCGGACCAAGCAGGGCACACCTCCAGTGTGTGCTGCGCCGTATCCTCCGCCGCGCCGCAGTCGTGACACGCCGGTGTCTCCTCCCTCCCGATCCGGTGCAGGTGCGTGCCGAAACAGCCGTGGCCAGACAAGACCTGCACCAGACGGAAGGAGAGGAAGCCATGTGGCCGCTCGAGCCAATCCCGCAGGACTGGACCGAGCGCGTCCAGGGTACGGCGACCAAAGGTGGCGGAGGCGAGGTCCTCCGTCCAATGGACGATGATAGCGTCCCTCGCCTCCCTCCGCACTGCCTCCCGCTCCTCCGCGACAGGGCGCTCCCCGAGCGCTTTTCGGCGCGCCGTCCATTCGTAGACCCTGGCGAGCACCCACGCCTCCAACTCCCAAGGAGGGGTGCTGGCCAGAGCGCACGCCGCCGAAAAGCCTACCGAGCGGTAGGCCCTCGCCACCCGCTGTGCAATGGCCCTTTGTGGCCTGCGGATGGCTGTCGCGTTCTCCCTCCTGTTGAGGGAGTCCGCCCAGATGGGGGCCCCGTAGAGGGCCATGCTCCTCAGGATGCCGGCATATAAGCGCCGGCATCGTGCACTGGGCCCCCCAAGGTTCGGGAGGAGCCAGGAGAGTGCGCCTGCGGCCTTCAGCAGGCGCGTCGACAGCCCGCTAAAGTGCGGGCCGAAGCGCCACCTGCTGTCCAGTATCAGGCCCAGATATTTCATCTGGGCCTTCACCTCCACCCGGATGCCCTCCACGACAATGTGGGCATCGGGAGGGCAGCGCTGCCGAGGCCCGTGGAAGAACACAGCCTCGGTCTTGTTCAGCGCCACCCTCAACCCTAGGCGGCGGATCCTTCCTGCGACTAAGGATCCGCCAGCCGAGGCCAGACAGGCCGCCTCCCTGAAATTCCTCCCCCGGGCAGTGAGGAGAGTGTCATCCGCGTAGCAGATGACACTCGTGCCACGGAGGAGGGCTCCCCGCAGGAGCCAATCGAACCCGATGTTCCACAGAGGGGGGCCAAGTACCGACCCCTGTGGAACACCGCACTCTGCGCCGTACCGCCGCAACCTGGCCGTTTTGTCTACAAGGAGGACCTCTCGGTCCTCCAAGTAGTCGGCCAGGAGGTCCCGCAAGTATTGGGGCACTCCATGATAGCGGAGTGCCTCCAATATCGTCGAGTGGGGGACGGAGTTGAAGGCGTTGGCTATGTCGAACGACACTGCCAAAACCCCGTCCCCCGCCTCGACCGCCCCCTTCACCTGCCCCTTGAGCAGGGCCAGCGCGTCGATGGTCGAACGCCCCTGTCGAAAACCGAACTGGGCGTCCGACAGGTCCGGCCCTACTCTCCGCAGATGGCTGTTCAGCCGGCAGGCGATGATCCCCTCGAACATTTTGCCGACCTCATCAAGAAGAACGATGGGTCGGTATGCCGAGGGGGAGTCCGCCGGGCGTCCCTCCTTGCGGAGGAGGCATAGCTGCCCCTCCTTCCACAGTTTCGGGAACCTTCCAGACGCGAGGCACGCGCTGAAAAGGTCCCGAAATCTGTCCTCCATTTGAGCGGCAGCTATGGCCACCACTCTTGCTGGGACGCCATCCGGACCGGGGGCCGTCTTCTTGGCGCGGAGGCTAAGAAGACCCTCGCGGAACTCTTCTGCCGTCACCGGGGGCACATCTGCCTCCGCCGGTGGAGCCGCCTCCTGCGGGGTATCCTGCGGGGGATCCATCGTTGGTGGGGTGAAGTCGGTCCTGCGCGGAAACAGGGACCGGACCACCCCATCCAACAGCGCCGGCTCGAGGGTCTCGGTCAATGGGGGACCATGGGGCCGCAGTTGGTTCCGCGCCGCCCTGTATGGTCTCCCAAAGGGATCCCGATCGAGACCCTCCAACATCTCAGCCCTCGCCGAGTCCTTCGCAGCGCACATAGCCGACTTGAGGGCCGCCTTTGCCTCCCGGTAGGAAGCGTAGAGACGGTCCTCGTCTGCCTGACTACGTGCGCTGCGCCGACGGCTCCGCGTGTAGGCCCTACGGGCCGCCACGCAGGTGGCCCGGAGGCCTGCGAGCTCCTCCGACCACCAATAGACGGCACGACGGGGGGGCGGACGACGGGACCGAGGCATGCTGGAGTTGCATACCTCGGTCAGGGATCCTCTCAGCTGGGCTGCTGCTGCGTCGACGTCCAGGGTCTCAACAGGGGGCGACAGCCAGTCCTGCAGGAAGGCAGCCTCCTTGGCTGCCTCGCGGTCCAGGCGAGTGAGGGCCCACCGAGGGAAGGGAGGCCTGCCAGAGCGGGCCATCTCCCCCCGGGAGCCATGCTGGGTGGGGATGTCGAACCTCACATATCTGTGGTCCGACAAGGTCTCCACCAGCTCCACCCGCCAGTTCACAATGCGTGCGGCTAAGACGGGTGTGGCAAACGAAACGTCGACCACCGACCCACCCTGCTGCCGCACACATGTGTGGACCGCCCCCCTGTTGAGGAGGGATACGCCGCACGACGCCGACCAAAACTCGACGGCGCGACCCCGGACGTTGCAGGAGGCAGCCGGGTTGCCCCAGGCCTCCGACTTGGCGTTTAGGTCGCCCAAAACCACGACGTGGCGTGGCGCCGCCCTCCCAACGACTGCAGTGAGGACCTCCAGGAAGTCCTCAAAGTCTGGAAGAGGGCGGTTAGGGGAAAAGTAGACCCCGACTAGGGCCAGATCCCCCCACGCGGCGGCCACGTATCCCGGTCCTCTCTCTAAGAGCGAGAGGGGAGGGGAGTCTGTGGAAGACCGCGACACCAACGCCACCAAGCCGTCCCGGTCGCCTAGCCAGCTGCCAGGGACCGAGTAAGGCTCGGCGACCACCGCCAAGTCCACCAACCACTCAGCCATGGTCTGCATCAGCAGATCCTGGGCTGCCCGGCAGTGGTTGGTATTCGTTTGAAGGATGCGATGTTCGACTCTATCCATTAGTCGGACATCGCACCCCCCTCCTCCGCAGCTGTGCTGGCAACAGGCCCAGCTGGCGCCTGCGCTTTGCCCCTCTTAGGGGGAGGATTGCACGTCCTCCCCTTCATAACATGGCCTGCCGGGCGGCCACTGGCAGCGCACACTGAGCAGTGCGGCTTGGCGGCCGTGCAGGAGGCGGCTTTGTGGCCGTCCTTGCCGCAGCGGTAGCAGGTGTCCGCCCTGTTGACCTTGGACGGACAGAGGGCTCCGGTGTGGCCGATGCCGAAGCACCTGAAGCAGCGCAGAGGCTGCTCTTCAAGTGCCTGGACCACACCGGAGCTGAACCCGACGGAGAGCCTTCCTTTGACCAGGACGGCCTTGGCGGCGGCGACAGGGCACTCGAGCCGAATAGTGCCCATGCCGCCGCGGCCGGTCCTGATGTCCCGGCCTTGCACCGCTGCGACGCTGCAGCCACCAATGGCTGCGACTGCCGCCACCACCTCCTCTTTGGTGACCGAGTCGTCGAGGTCGGTCACCAGTATGGCCGCCGATTTCGTCGGTCGGGCCACCTTGGCCGCATCTGCGATGACCTCTCGCAGCTTGGCTGCGAAGAGGTCAGCGCTGGCGCTGCCCTCCGCCCCCGGGAACTCGAAGATTCGAGCACCGGTTTGGGTCCTTCGGCAAGAGACTTTGCCGATCCCCAGTTGGGTGGGATCGGCATTGGCACGCGCCCGCACTAGTACGGACGCGTACGTCTCCCCGCGCTCAGCAGCCTCCGCCGTGAGCGTCACGACGACGGCTGCAGACTGTGGGGGAACAAGTTTCCCCCTCCTTCTCCCCTTCCTCTTCCTCTTGCCAGTCGCCTGTGACTGGCTGGGAGGCGTGGTGGCGGGGACAGCGGCGGCGGCCGCTGCCACCTTTTGGCCCTTGGCCTTCCGCTTTCCCTTCCCAGTCGTCTGCGACTGGCTGGGAGGCGTGGTGGCGGGGGCGGCAGAGACGGCCTTCGTCCTTTTGCCCTTGCCCTTGCCCTTTCCTCTCCCGACCACCTCGATCCAACCCTCCTGGTTGGACGGAGTGGTGGACGGGAGATTGGCGTCCTCCGGTTGCGAGGACGGCCCCGGCTCGACTCGCCTCTTGTCCGCCGCAAGCGGCGGTCGGAGGCGCTTCTCCGGCAAGAGCCGGTCCTCAATTCCTGCTATGCAGGCTCGGGTGAAGGCCCGCTCCTCCATGACGACCTTGCGGATAACATCCTCAAGGTTGGAGGCGGGGGCTTCCACGGCCGGCGTTGGGCCCACGGCAGGCGACGTGCCCTGACTGGGCGGGGCGGTGGCGTCAGCCAACTTCTGATGAAGCTGGCTGACCTCCGATTGTAGGCGATCCACTTTCGCCTGCAGCTGCCTCGTCTCGTCGGTGCTCGTCCGGCTGACAAGCTCCTTAATAATGCCGCGCAAACTCGCGGCCCTGCATTTAAGGGACTTTTGGAAAGTCCCTTTTAGGTGTGAGGACTTTGCGGCGACCTCAACAATCCCCTCCTCGTCCTCCTCCGCCATTCGCTCGAGCTCCACAACGGAGAAGTCCGAGTAAAGGACGTGGGACGCGCCGTATCCGGACTTGGCCCGGGCGGCACGCGCTCGCTGCTCTTTGAGAGCAACTCTCTCCTCCAGCTCCTCCTGGAGCTGTGCCCGCCGAGCCAGGTCCAGCTGGCGTTGGGCATCTGCGAGACCCACTGAGTGGGTGTCTGCGGCTGTCACTGGCCTCTTCGCCTTCGACAGCCCCGTCGAGCCTGAGGCCGAGGAACCCTCGGACCCGCTCTTGCGACGCGCGGCGCGCTTTCGCGACCGCGAACAACCCGCGTCTGAGACGAGGGACTCGTCAGAGTCCGACGTCTCATCTGCCCTCCTAAAAAAGCTAGCCGCAGACGGCGCGCGGCTAGCTTCTGACGCCGAAGCGTCAGACTGGCCCTGAGAAGGGCCGTTGGGTTGGCCCTGAGAAGGGCCGTTGGGTTGGCCCTGAAAAGGGCCTTTTAGGAAACGCCCTTGGGCGTCCCGCTTGGGTTTAGGCATATTGCCTCCTCCGAAATCGCAGCTGAATCCGCCAGATAAAATAAAATCGCTACGAGAGCACACTGTTCTTTGGCCGAACCCCAGTCTGCCACTCCGTTACGGTGACAGAACTGGGTCGTTTCCAGGGGACGCGACGTGGACGCAAACAGTGTGGGGGGTCCCCCCCCCAGAGGCAACCGAACCTAACCTTTTTTTTTTTTTTTTTTTTTTTTTTTTTTTTTTTGTTTCGGCTGGGAAAAAATGCGTTACGCATACCCTCTCACTCGGGGGAGTGGGAGGGGTATGTGGGACTCCCCGGGCAAGCCCGGTATACCCACTAAAACAACCCAGCAACGAAATTCCCGCAACGTCATAGTGGGGGTGGACTGGGAGATCGGCGTAGCCTTTACGTCCAGTCCACCTCCGACGACCGCCCGCCTTAGCGGGCCCTTCACGCCCCCCCCGTTGGGGGAGGGCCGGGAACCTCCGACGATGATGGTGGTGATGCGTGCAATGCGGGCGGAGGCGCCCCCGCGCCTGTCGCCCGCCCATCACCACCGCGAGGAGGGAGAAGAGGACGTCTTCTCCGACCTCGCCTTCGTCTGCGGAGCGGCGCAGCGAGAGGGTCGTCCTCCCGCGCGCGCTCCGCCGCCTCCTTTTGCGAGATGACATCCTCGCAAAAGGAGGCGACCGCGGCCCAGGACTCCTCACTCCCCAGCATGCATCTGACCACGCTGGGAAGGGAGAGGTCCTGTCCGATCTCCGCAGTGAGACTGCGACGCGGCTCGGACCAAGCTGGGCACACCTCCAGTGTGTGCTGCGCCGTGTCCTCCGCCGCGCCGCAGTCGTGACACGCCGGTGTCTCCTCCCTCCCGACCCGGTGCAGGTGTGTGCCGAAACAGCCGTGGCCAGACAACACCTGCACCAGACGGAAGGAGAGGAAGCCGTGCGGCCGCTCGAGCCAGTCTCGCAAGACTGGACCGAGCGCGTCCAGCGTTCGACGGCCAAAGGTGGCGGAGGCGAGGTCCTCTGTCCAATGGACGATGATGGCGTCCCTCGCCTCCCTCCGCACGGCTTCCCGCTCCTCAGCGACGGGGCGCTCCCCGAGCGCTTTTCGGCGCGCCGTCCACTCGTACACTCTGGCGAGCACCCATGCCTCCAACTCCCAAGGAGGGGTGCTGGCCAGAGCGCACGCTGCCGAGAAGCCCACAGAACGGTAGGCCCTCGCTACCCGCTGCGCGATGGCCCTTTGGGGCCTGCGGATCGCCGTCGCATTCTCCCTCCTGTGGAGGGAGTCCGCCCAGATTGGGGCCCCGTATAGGGCCATGCTCCGCAGGATGCCGGCATACAAGCGCCGGCAAACCTAACCTAACCTAACCTAACCTAACCTAACGCGATACAGAATAAGCAACTGCCTTCTACCTCCCAAACTGAAAATAAATACAAAGAAAATTATTGTTGGCGTTGCCGAGTTACAGGTCATAATCTAAAAGCGTGTACTCAACCAAGATACTTGATTTGCTTCAAGTGTGATCTGAAAGGCGTGAAAATTTCAAATTGCCCTAAATGTACTCCGGTTTCTCAATCAAAAAAAAAAAAAAAAAAAAAACTAAATAACGACTTGAGTAGTTCTAAATCTGCAAAATTTAATCTTAGTGATTGGAATCAGTGGTTAGACACTGTTCGAAATTTTATGTTTTGTTATAAAACAACTTTGCAATTTATGACAAAGAAAGGGAACTGTCCTTTTATTAACGTATCTATTAATGACACAAGTTTTTCCGGTCTTTTGGATAGCGGTAGTTGTTTTACTATTTTAGGAAATAATTCTCATAAAGTCATCCAAGAGCTAGGATTTAAACTATTCAAGTCATCAGCTCAAGTCATAGTCGCTAACAAACAAAAATCATCATCTTCCGGTTATTTCAATTTACCGTTTAATTATAATAATCAATTTCGTGTCATTAGAGCTTATGTTTTTCCAGAGATATACCCATCTTTGATTCTTGGTTGGGACTTCTGGAAAGTGTGCAGGATGCGCATTTGTGTGCTGGGGTTGGTGAAGAATAAAACCAGGAGAATTTTCCTTGTTGATCTTCCTTTATTTCTTCTAGTGTTCTTTCTTCTTGTCTTGTTGCCCGCCGACTGTATCGATCCGGAAAACGCTCCGTAATTTATACAAAATTTGCTAAGAAAATGTAAGCCCTGTGATTGGTCAGCCAATCAGAACACAGGAATTTTCAACCAATGAGAGCGAAGTCGGCATCGGTGCAGTTAGCTAATGTACGACGCTACGTTACCGTAACGAGAGCATTTTACCAATATTTGCGTTTTTCGCTAAGTTTTTCTATTACAACATATTATAAACTATATGTTTTTAGATTCTACGTAACATAAACTATATGACAAAAATATAAAATAAACAAAAACGAGACATAAAATGTTACGTAAACAATACGATCACTAGCTTAAGTCTATGAATTATGTTATACAAACGATATAATTCTTAGTAAAAAAGGCTTAAATCTATTATACGATTATCCTAAACAAACATTCAAACATAAAAACCTTATATACTATTATGTAAACATTACGCTATCACTAACACTATGTACTGTCCTATCAGTTCGGTTTCAAAACTAAACACTATTCACTATATACACTATTGCCTGTCCCGCACAGAAAGAATTTGAACTATGTCCTAAAATACTTTCGCTTGAACTTAATCTTAATAGTAGAGATTTGACGAACTGTGCTATTGAGAATAAAATTATGTCATTCGATCACCTTTCAAATAACCAAATAAATATTGCTAGGGATTTGATCGAACGTTTTAAAGCCATTTCCTTTGAAAAAAAAAGGTCAACTAGGTCTGACTGATTTAATTTGCCATCGAATTAATACAGGTGATGCCTTACCTATAAAACAACGTTGTTATCGCCTATCTCCTGAAAAGCAAAAGATTCTAATTGATGAAGTCGATAAAATGCTCGAAAGTTATTGAAAGGTGCGAAAGTCCTTGGTTATCTCCTGTCCTTATTACGCCCAAGTCAAATGGCGAATGGCGTTTCTGTGTTGATAGTAGGAAATTGAATTCAGTTACTCGCAAGGACGCTTATAGCCTTCCTTTTATTTCTGAAATACTTGATAATCTTAAAGGCTGTAAGTATCTATCTAGCATAGATATTGCTAAAGCTTTTTGGGAAATTCCTTTACATCCAGAAGATAGGGATAAAACTGGCTTTTATGTCCCTGGCAGAGGTTCACTTAGATTTACGGTAATGCCTTTCGGTCTATCTAACAGTCCTGCGACTCAACAAAGACTCATGGATCACTTATTTACTCCTGAGTTCGATAATAAAGTATTTTGTTATTTAGACGATATTATAATCATCAGTTCCATATTTGAGGAACATATTTCTCTGTTACTTAAAGTTCACAAAAAGCTTTCTTACGCTGGTCTTACTATTAACTTTGAAAAAAGTAAGTTTTTTCGTAAAGAACTCAAATACCTTGGTTATGTAGTAGATGAGCAAGGACTACGAACTGATCCTGGTAAAATTGAGGCTATTTTAGCTTATCCTATTCCAACTTCTAAAAAAGAAGTTAGACAATTCTTGGGTATATGTAGTTGGTTCCGTCGCTTCATCCCGAATTTCAGCTCTATTGCCGCACCCCTCTGCAAATTGACGTCTGCTGGGAAAAATTCTCCAAAAAAAATTTTTTGGAATCCGGAAGCAGATTTAAGTTTTGCAAAATTAAAAGAATGTTTGACTTCGACCCCGATTTTAGCTTGTCCTGATTTTGACCTTCCTTACTCTGTTCATTGTGACGCTTCTAATTATGGTATAGGAGCCATGTTGACTCAAAAACAAAACGATGTCGAAGTGGTTATAGCGTATATGAGCAGAACTCTTAGTAAACATGAACAAAATTTTTCTACTACTGAACGCGAAACATTAGCTGTTATTGCTGCACTTGAACTTTGGCGTTGTTATCTTGATGATGGAAAACTCTTTACAGTTTACACTGACCATGCCGCACTGAAATGGTTCTTGAACCTGACTAATCCTTCTGGGAGATTAGCTCGATGGTCTCTTCGATTATCATGTTTTGATTTTGTTCTGAAGTCTGAAGTCCCGGACTTACTTTCTCGTTATAAGGGTCCCAATAAACTCATTCTTGATGGTGTTGCACCTGTGTCTAGGGACAACGCGTGTCAATTGGAACATTTTAATAAACTTTTTACTAAATGTCGCGATAACCCTGATGATTATCCAAACTATAAAATCCGCGATAATAAGCTATATCGTTATTCTAACTCAAGCAATGATCTTAATGAAGATTTTTCATGGAAGGAAATTCCTCCTCCCTCTGAGAGGCTGGACCTGATAAAATCTTGCCATGGCTTGGTAAATAATAATCCCCACATAGGTATTTTTAAAACTTATAAAAAGCTTTCCTTAAGATATTACTGGTCTGGCATGTTTAGAGAAGTGGCAAAAGTGTGTTCTACTTGCGAAACATGTCTTGCCTATAAACATTCAAATCATTCACCTTATGGTCTCATGGGTAATCCAAAAATTTGCTCGAGGCCTTTTCAAAATATATCATTGGACCTTATGGGTCCTTTGCCTATGACGAGACAGCGTAATCAATATATTCTCGTGATTACGTGTTCGTTTTCAAAATACTGCCTTATTTTTCCTATTAAACGCGCTACAGCTACTAATATTATTCAACATCTTGAAAACTTTGTATTTTTGGTTCATGGTGTACCACAAACCATTATTATGGATAACGGCTCACAATTTCAATCTAATGAGTTTCAAAATTTTTTAAATAAATGTAAAGTTCCTTTTATATTTTATTCACCTAAATATTGCCCACAAGTAAATCCAACTGAACGTTATAATAGAACAATTATCACGGCGTTATCACAGTTAGTCGGTGATGATCACCGTACATGGGATACTCCGTTACAAAAAATTCAATTAGCACTAAATAGCTCAGTAAATGTCGCGACAGGTTTCTCCCCATCTTTTCTGGTCTTTGGCCGAGAAATCATAACATGTGGTTCATTTTATTCTAGTTGCCCGAATCTAGACGAAATAATTTTTCTTCCTCGGGATATTTATGCCGCTAACATAGGGTTATTATCGGTCATCTTTGATAAGCTACAGATTGCACTATACATGGCTCATAAAAAAAACGCATCTCATTATAACACTAGGCGTAGTTTTAAAGAATTTAATATCGGGGATACCGTCTGGCGTAAAAATTACGTTCTTAGTAACGCTGGCAACTATTTTAGTGCCAAGTTAGCACCTAAATATATAAAAAGTACAGTGGTTGAGAAATTGTCACCGCTTGTATTCATTTTGGAAGATCAGAATGGTCTAAGGGGAAAATGGCATTTAAAAGACTTTAAAGTTTAATTTTGTCTATTTTGTTTTTTTTTTTACAAGCTCATGTTTTAATTTTAGTACTTATCTCGATGTTTTTAAAAAAAATCTTAGTATAGTCTTCTTATTACTTGTTTTTGTTGAAAAATCTTATTTTAATTTTATATATTAAATTAGGTACTTGAATGACTTATTACAGTCGCTTTTTTTCTCCTTGATATATATCACCTAATTTTCATATGAAATAGCTTAATTTTCTTGTAAAAACCATTTAGAATTAAGTACGGTATCACTTCTCAAGGCTTACTCCTTCTCAAAAACTTTTTGGCTTGTATATTTTTTTTTTTGTTGAGCGGTACACAACTCGTAAAATAAGCCATTGTGTCGAGCGGTTTTATAACTCGTAAAATAAGCCTTAGTGTATATAGACAATATTTTTTTTTATAAACTTGAATACTTGAAACTCGAAGGCTTATATATTATACTTTAGTCTTGAATCTCCTTGATTGAACCCTTGACTTAAGCTTGAAGGCTTTTCTTAAGCACTTTATGCTCTTAAACCTTGACTGCTTTTCTAAGCAGAAAAACTTTGTAAATAACTATTTAATTTTAAGTTTATGGGTTTTAAAAAAGGTGCGGGTTACGACACCTAATAAAATAAATAAGCCTTCGTAAACCTTAAAAATAATCCCTTGTGATAATCCCTTGTGGAGTACGCGTCATTGAATGTGAACCGTATCCCCTAAGTATGATGGTGATGTATGTTTGAGGAAGTGTGAAAGGTATCCTAGTTTGATGTAAGGTGTGTGAAAGAGCAAGGTTTTATTTTCAACCTCTAAATTTTCCTAGTTGTTAACTTTCTGGGGTTTTGGGTAATGTAGTATTATTTTTTACTTACTGTATCATTGTAAATACTCATTTAATTTAATTTTAACTAGTTATTGTTCTTCTATTGTTGCTCTCTCTTGTATTACTAAACAAGAAAAAATTTTCACTGTATTCAAAATTTTTCCGGGGTTTTCGGGGTAATGTAGTGTGTGTCTTATTGTTTTGTACTTACGCTCTCTATAAACTTCCTAGATAAATTAATACATAGCTGCATAGCCATAACTTGATTCCTAGATTCTTTTTAACTTGTATTTTCTAAGTTTTTCTGCAAATTAGCTATCTTCAATGCTTTGTTTACATTTCTTGTATTATGTCATTTAGACAGGCCTAGTTTTCTTTTTATTTCTATTCTGAAGTTAGCTAGGAGTTTTAGGTCGCATATGAAACTGTCATCAGACCTTCATAAAGTCCATTTTTCCTTTTCCATCAAATTCTAGAAACTCATATCAAATTCAAAATAAAAGCGAGCCTTCATCTGGGAGCCGTCGTAAGAAAATGGTCAGTCTACGTTTGGAGCTGAGATCAGCAAGGAGTCTGAAAAAGTTTCTTAAGAGTGACTGAGAGGACAGTTTGCCTCCAGGGAACCAGAGAAGTCGCCCTCCCTCCTATACTAAGAGTAGACTTAGAGGACGTTTTCTAAGTTTACCTCCTCGAACCTGATAAGTCGGCCTCTCTCCTTGCCGCCTTTAAAGGACACCTTGATGCCTGGGCTGAACGAGCCTGGGAGGAAGACGTTACTCGGCCCATCCTCTCCAGCCCTCTGAAGAGTGACGATCCTCCAGTCCTCCGGTTCTTCAACGGACCCTGCCGGCCCTCCGGTTCTTCAACGGACCCTCCAGTCCTCCGGTTCTTCAAGGAAGACTTCATTTTCATCTCACGTCCGCTCATCTTTCTCATTCATCAGGCGTTCGTTGTGTAATTCATTAAATTTATACTAGTATTTATTTGTCCTTTTTCCTTTTAGCACGATTCCCCTCCTAGGTAGGTGAGTGCTTGTGACCTCACATTTTACAGGCTCCCCCTGTAAAATGTAACGTTACAATACCACATCAACCAGTAATCAGGGAAGATTCATTAACTACTAAGTTACGAGTAGTATTCGATGCGTCGAGCAAGTCAAATACCAACATAAGTCTAAATGACAATATGTTTACGGGACCCAGACTACAGCAAGATTTAGCAGTTATACTGTTACGTTGGCGTAAACACAAAATAGCATTTATGGCGGACATTGAGAAAATGTACCGATACATAAAAGTTAACGAACAAGACTATACATACCAACGAATAGTATGGAGGGAGTCTTCGAAACATATGATCGACGAATACGAATTAACTACTGTAACATATGGAACTGCAGCTGCCCCATACTTAGCGATTAAAACTCTGCAACAACTCGCCATTGATGAAAAAAGAGCTACCCAATCGCCAGCCTAAGAGCTCTTCAGGATTTCTACGTGGACGATATTTTGTCTGGAGACACTAATATTGAGTTAGCAAAAAAGCTCCAAGAAAACTTAATAAATATGCTACGAAAAGGGGGATTTAAATTACGAAAATGGTCATCTAACAGTACCGAATTGTTAAAAAATATACCAAATGAAAACAAAGATGACCAAGTGATGAAAATACCGCTTGATGAAACTAGAAAATCATTTGGGGTATTATGGTCACCGTTACAGGATAGTTTCTGTTTTCAGATTACTATTAATCAAAATGAAAAATCAACAAAACGATTTATCTTATCGGAAATCGCTAAGATATTTGATCCTCTGGGATGGTTAGCGCCTGTTATCATAAACATGAAACTCATGATTCAGGAACTATGGACGAATGGCACAGAGTGGGATCAGCCCGTAGAGGAAAATATTAAAACAAGATGGATTGAACTACAAAAACAACTAAAGACAATTGAGAAGATTTCCATTCCAAGATGGTCATTTTTCTAACAATTCAAAAGTAGAGTTGCATGGGTATTGTGATGCTTCTGAAAAAGCTTACGGTGCAGTAATATATTGCCGTATGCAACATAATAATATGTTTAACGTAACCCTTTTACAAGCCAAATCAAAGGTAGCGCCGAAAAAGCAGAAAACCACATTACCAAAATTGGAGTTATGTGCTGCAGTATTATTAACGCAACTGATGGAGAAAGTAATGGTTGGAATGGAAATTCAAATCACAGATATATATTGTTGGACTGATTCAATGATTACTCTCGGTTGGATCAAAGGTGAAGCTGAGCGATGGAAAACGTTCGTAGCTAACAGGGTATCCGAAATACAAAAAATATTACCACAAGCGAAATGGAATTAAGTAAATACATTACAAAATCCAGCAGACCTAATTACAAGAGGTGTTGCGCCAAATAAACTACAACACTTATCTCAGTGGTGGAATGGACCAGAGTGGTTAAAATGTCACAACATTCCTAGTACTAAAACTGTACCAGAGATATGTGAAGACATAAAACGATGCTATCATATAACTATTATACCGAAGAACGAAATCTGTATAAGGTTCTCAAACTTCCAAAGGATGATACGAGTATTATCATATTGCTACAGATTCGTAAATAAACAAGGATACAAAAAACCATTGAGTCGAATGGAAATTAATGTAACAACTAAAAAAGTCCTATCCTTAGTTTAACAAGTAGTATTTTCTGAGGAGTACAAAACCATTAAAGCCAGACAAACATTAAAGAAAGGAAACAGGTTATCATGCCTTGATCCGTTTATTGATAATGAGGGCTTACTACGAGTAGGAGGAAGACTTCAAAACTCCAGTCTACCATATGATCAAAAACATCCAATTCTGTTACCGCATGACCATCATGTAACGTTACTCATAGTTCGTGATGCTCATTCAAACACGTTACATGGAGGTAACAATTTGACCTTATCGTTTATACGACAGAAATACTGGATACTCGGAGGAAAGCAAACAGTAAAAAGTAGCATAAGAAAATGTGTAAAGTGTACCAGGTACAAATCAGCTACTGCCTCACAAAAAATGGGCTCATTACCAAAACCAAGAGTGACGAAATCGTACCCATTTAGTCACACAGGCGTTGATTATGCTGGACCAATATCAGTGAGAACAATGAAAGGTAGGGGTCATAAGTCGTACAAAGGTTACGTTGCAATATTTGTTTGCCTATCCACGAAAGCGGTACATTTGGAGCTGGTAGGCGACTTATCAACAGAAACGTTCATAGCAGCACTACGAAGATTCATGGCACGCAGAGGTCCAGTATCACACATGTATAGTGACAACGCGACAAATTTCGTAGGCACAGCCAATTACCTATACAAAGAAATGTTGGACATAACCCAGTCAGACGATTTTCAAAACACGTTAACCAACATTGGAACACAATGGCACTTTATTCCTCCATCGTCACCCCACTTCGGGGGGATTTGGGAAGCAGGAGTAAAATCTATGAAACACCGTTTGCGTAGAGTGATAGGAGAGCAGACGCTCACTTATGAAGAAATGAGCACGTTTTTACAACAAACTGAAGCATGTCTTAACTCCAGACCTTTATGTGCACTAAGCGAAGACATAAACGACAGTGTCGTGTTAACACCTAGTCATTTTTTAATTGGAAGAGAAGCAGTAGCGACGCCAGACCCGCTATCAGAAACCAATACAGATCACATAAACAGATGGAAACTGGAGGTCTACTCTAATTCAACGAAAAACGAAGTTTCGATTGAATTTTCGCATGTTTCCTACCACGGTTCTATTCGTTCCGAAGTTCAATACGAACGAAGATTATTTGACATTTAGTTTCTCTAAACCTACTCTAATTCATTTACGTTACGAACGAACATTTGAGTTTGACAGATGATTGTTCGGAATTTTAACCTCAAATTGACGAAACCAAAAGTGTTACCTTTTGATTTTCGTTAGTTATTCGTTTGTGTGGATTTTGTGATAAATTTGCTTGAAATGGCTACGAGACCGCTCTTAATCGAGGCTGCTGTACGTGAAGAACGTTTGGAGCGTAGAAGGCACCGGCGTCGCTTGCGCAATCAACTCAATATTAGTGAAATTCTCGACTTAGAGTTTTTAGGAAATTACAGACTCAGTCGGCAATTATTTGAGGAGTTGTGTCAGGAAATAGTGCCTTTATTACCTCCAAAGGCAAGGCGTCATGGAATCGAGCCCACAGTTAAGGTGGTGTTTATTTTTTATTATAATTCTCTTCAATAAATAAAGCATTTCACTGTTCACAATCCTCCTCTTTTTCCAGATCCTTCAGAAAGAAAGCCATGTTATGTATGTGTGTCATAAATAGGCTATAATTATATAAACCAACGAAGTGGGCACAGATCAAATAGGTATTAAATTAACAAAACACAATTAACATTTATTTATTAACAAAACATTGGTTGGTACCTTTTGCCACTGCTGAATTGTTTTAGTACAACCGCCCATGGAATTGAGCGTTTTGCACAATTCTTCCCACAGCCTCTTTGCCTTGGTATTTCCTTCGGCACCCCTCAATCTCCCACGAGCTAGATCCCTACGCTCGTCCAAGAAATCGAGAAGGGTGTCGATTTGCTCAGAAGTGGCCGAACCCGTATGTGGAGCCATTTTAAACTGAATAGATGTTTAAGTAAATGTGTATTAAAAAGGCGATATTTATAAAGAAAACATAAATTATTAGTAGTAGGTATAATATTATGTGTGTACTTACAAAGTTTTTAAATCCAAAACAAAACTTGTGGAGACCCAAAATTCAGACTGCGACACAGTATGGCTTGAAAGTTTCTGACGGAATGTGTATCGCGATTGCGAAGTATGTAAAAAAGCACTTTAAAACATGATTCATTAACAAAATACTTGAGAAAAAAACTTAAGAAAACTTTTTAAAGAAAGAAAATTCTAACAAAAAACCTCAAGTTGACATGTTATGATTAAGATTGCGCGAACGTGTGTTAATACACGGATAATTTTGGTAGTCATAAGTTACCACCCATTGTGGGCATGAAATAGTAGTCTTCAATTTAGTTGGTTAACCATAAACGTGAAAGGGTTTTTTATAGTGTATCGGTGAATTTCGTAGGCAATTAAAAAAAAATCTGTATATCTTTTCTGGTTTATCTTTTCTGCATGAATATTACATGAAATATTAATTAAACCACATGTTCACTGTAAAATTTAAAAATAAAGAAAAATAGTTTGTAGATTTTAAGTTAAATTAAAAACCGTAACTTACTTTAGATGACATGATAAAAGACCCACACAATATTGCTCATTCCAATCGTTCACGAAAATTTTTTATGGATACGAACTTCGTCTGCGTGTCCGAAAACAAAACAGAGTAGCGACAGTAACGAAACTTCGTTTAAATTTCGTTCGTTTGCGAAGTTTCGTTTCAGAGAAAGAGAGTAGACCTCCAGATCCAAAAAATGAAAAAGGATTTCTGGAAAAGCTGGACTAAAGACTATTTACACCAACTACAACAGAGGTACAAATGGAAAACTAATCAAGAAAACTTAGCAGTTGGAACTCTAGTACTTATAAAAGATGAAAAAGTATCTCCTAGCAAATGGCCACTTGCAAAAATAAAGGAAATACATCCGGGTAACGATGACTTATCCCGAGTCGTCACACTCAAAAAATCGTCAGGTACAATTTAAAAAACGGTCAATTCACACACTAATACCATTACCAATCGAAACAAATACTGATAGTAGTAGTAGTAATGAACCAATAAACCAAACAATACAAACTAATACCGCTACAATCATAAGACAGAATAAAACTAAACAACCCAAACGATGTAACAAAATATCCAAATGGTTCACATTGCTATACATCATTCTACAAATATTAGGCTCAGCAAAAACGACTACAACAACATACTCATTAAAAAGGTACCACCAGGATTTTATGTTGAACAAATAGGAACATCAAGCATTGACAGAGGAATATTTAGGATAGAAATAAACTATGAAAAACAACGCCTAGAGCAAGAGTTTGTAAAAATGAAAACAATGATGTCACAATTTAGTCAACTATGCACAAATGCAGGAAAAATAGAGAGTTTTACATAAAATAAAACTTACCTATTATTTTTTCATCAATATCCGGAATCCATCTTGAGTCAAGCACCTGTCTTTCAGCCTGTTGTCAGCGTTTCCTTTGCCTCTCCGCTGGTGGCGCCCTCTATGCTTACCGTTGGTACTAAATATTTCAAGCGCGCATCGGGTGATGGCCCGATTTACCGTCATTATGGAACTCATGATGCACCAGGTAGACCTTACCTGGATTCCGGATATTGATGAAAAAATAATAGGTAAGTTTTATTTTATGTAAAACTCTCTATTATTTGTTTTGTATCAATATCCGGAATCCATCTTGAGTGATCTGTTTGTTATCACCTGGTGCGCATAACCCAAAGACGCTATAATGTGTAGGTATAAAGTAGCAAAAATAAAAATGTTGGGTTAGAAAAATTAATCACGTATAATTATGTAAATGCATTACATTAATTTTAATCCAGTATGACATACTGCTTGCAGCCACAATAAAATAACAAAATAACTATAACAATAATGGTAATCTTTCAATGAACAGGATCAAAATAATTAGATAAAGAAACAGAATCACCGAGAATATTCGAATCATTTTGCAATTCCCTTTGATAATAATTTTGGAAGGTATGAATCATTTTCCAGTTACCAGTTGCAAGAATTTGATCTATCGGAAAATTTTCTATAAAATTGAGAGAAGCTACTGCAGATCTTACTGATCCTGGGGTTACATCAATACCACTAGCTTTTAAGAGAGACCTCACCCATCCACCAATAACAGTTCTAGAGGCAGGTTTTATATACCCTTTCACTGTAATAAATAAATATTTTATTATTTCGTCTACGATTTATAGTAATCTGTAATAATTGTCTTAACCAAAAAATCAAATTTAACTTTTGGCTATGGCTATGATTGTCTGTTTTAGAACCAAATGCTGGCCACAATACAATAGAGGTATCTTCAACAACTAAACTAGTGCTATCAATTCGCAACAATGTAAGATCGTGAACCATGCGGCCTGATGCATAAAAGAGTAGCCACATGTCTCGAAACATAAAATATATTATTTTCGTCAAAATTGTAAGTACTCATGTATTGCAATAAAACTTTAGGGTTCCAAATAGGTGGTTTTGCAGATTTCTCTTGAGCGACAGAAATAGCTTTCAGTATATGTTTTATAAAGAAATTTGACGACAAATCAATGTTTGATGTTAAATGTGTAAAAGTTGAAATAACAGATTTATGTACCAAAATAGTTCTATAAGCAATACCTATATCACAGTGTAAATGTGCTAAATATCGAGCTACTTGGTCGGCATTAGGGTATTTGTAATTAATTGAATGCGACTCACACCATCGTTTCCATCTGCGCCACGCTGGTCTGTAGGTATTGATTGTGGAGCCTCTCCAGCTTGACATAAGTTTTTGTTCTTGATCTGTCCAGTCCGTTAAAATATCTGGTCACCCGAAATCAGCCATGCCTCCAAGTGTAGATCTTGCACCTGCGGCGGATGCGTCCCTGTTCTGGTGTCGATCAGAGTGCGGGCTAGATCTGGAATCAGAAAAGGGGGATGTCGCGCTCGCCGCTGAACATCTGCCTGCCAAAATACCTTGTTCCACTTCGGGGCAATCAATATGTAGTCTCCGCTGGCTTGATTTAGGTGTCTGAGAACCCGGGGAATCAGATTTGGTGGAGGAAACAACCAAGCTAGGTTGTAGTGCCACTGATGAAAAAATGCATTGTGGTGTTGGGCTTCTTGATCGTCCACGTCCAATGATGCGTACCTTGGTACTATGTGAGCTGTTCTCGATGCGAAGAGGTCTACCTCCGGCGTGCCCCACATTTGAAAGATTTGTGTCGTTGCTGACCTCGTGAGGTGCCACTCTGGACAAGCCTTCTGCCGAGAAAGAGCATCCACCTTGAATCTGCCCGGAAAATAATGGGCCGTCAGATGAATGTTCTGCTTGTCTAGAACAGTTTTATGTTGTCGGGTTTGTTGGAGCAGTTTCTTGGACTTTGTGCCGCCCTCCTTGTTTATGTAGGAGACTACTGTCCGATTGTCGGTTTGCAGCAGTATCTGTGCATTTTGGAGTTGCTGTTGGTACTGACATATCGCTGCGTAAACAGCGGACATCTCTTTTTGGTTGGCATGCCATGTCTTTTGTGAATCCGCCCAGGTTCCCACAATATTTGTATCGCTGAGTTGTGCCCCCCATCCGATGTCTGATGCGTCTGTAGTCAATAGGTGCGTCACCGAGTTCATGTGGATCGGCATCGATTTTCCTACAGCTTGACACCACCACTCCATCTCTGACCGAGCTGGTTGAGGGACAGGTTCCCGCCGGTAGGGGTGTTTCACTGACAGCTTCCGACTGTAGTATTGCAGAGTCCGACAGTGAAGGCGACCTCTCGGAGTTACAAACGTTGCAAAGTTGAGTCTCCCCATTAAAGTTTGGTACTGTTTGAGGGACCACTTGCTGCTCTGGACCTGTTGGTGAAGTGCCTTGCGTAGCGTTAGGCACTTCGGCTCCGACAGGGACTTTGAGTTGCGTTTTGTGTCCCATGTTATGCCGAGAAACTCGAGGCATTGTGTCGGAGCCAGCACAGACTTTTCGAAGTTCACTGTCCAGCCCAGCGAATGAAGAATCTTCATCGTGAATGCCATGTCGTCTTCCAACTGCGATTTTGACTGGTTTGCTACAGGGCTTTAAATACCGGTAAAAATTTCGTAACGTTACCTGTATTTGACAGAGTTACCGTTAATTTGAAAATAACGTTAACCGATTTAACGTTATTTTCGAAACATTTTATCGTTAATCTTTTTTACCGTTAATTGTTTTATAACGTTAATTTTATCGTTATTTTGTAACGGTTAAGCTTGTGAGGTGGAATAAGCGTGGGGGCAGAGAGGCGATCGGCGGGCCGCCAAAGCTAAGCAAAGCCACCTTATACGCCGTTGCGTCGTGCCGTCTCGCTCGACCAAAACGTTGCCAGATTCTTACGTGTGAGACGTGCTGGTAGTACCTACAGTTAGCTGATTTAGTTATTTTGTCCAATAATTTATTTTCTTTTGTCAGTTGCTTGAGATCAATAATGGGTAGTTTTCATAGCTACAATTTTCGATATAATAATAGTGATAATTATGTCAGTACGATTTCTAGCGCTGTATTCAATGAGTGTGAAAGAAGAACATCGACACAGTCCGACGCGTGAAACAGAAGATTTTGTATGGGAAATTAGCCTAATCTGGAGCGCCGCTTACGCGCGGCATTGCCAAATCGTGCAAGGCGGCCGCGCGCAAGAGACGGAGTCAGTTACTTTAGGGTAGAAAGTAGATTCTTCGCAGTTTTTCTTTTAATTATGGATTAAAAATAATTTTGTGCGACCTTTGTGTCTGACAAAAATTGTGAAAAGACTCTTGAAATGCGTCTCGAACTTACAGCTAAGGGGCCACCAGTCCACCACGTCCTAAAATTGCTTTTACTCAAAAATGTGGTACGAAAACTACATCTTTTATGTATTAAATGGTAAGCTCTAGTTCTACGTTTTTTTTTGTGATCCCCTATAAATAAATGTCACGAGCCGCCTCAGATAGTAATAGGAGTAAAAGTATGAAATTGACGTTTTATTGTAATAGGTACTACGAATTGACATAGAACCTTGAAACCAGTGAAACTTTTTTCACATGGTACCTACTAAGTTTTTCTTTAAAAAAATGTGCACAACTGAAAGTCGACAATCGATTATCGACTTTCAGATGTTTTTGTATTCATCTTAGATAAGAAAGATGGATACTTCAGAAATTCGAGTAATTTTTGAATACGAGCTCCGAGTCCGACGCGGAACTAACGCGGCAGAAACGGCTCGCAATATCAATGTTGCGTTTGGAGAAGGGACTGCTAATGAACGCACCGTACGATTTTGGTTAAAACTCTTTCGTAATGGAAACTTTGATTTGAAGAACGAACCACGTGGAAGACCACCCACACAGGTGAATAACAATGAATTGAACGAGATGTTGGAAGCCGATCCGAGTCAAACTACCCATGAATTAGCGGCATGGTTTAACGTTATCTTACCAAAAATATTGATTTATTTGCATCAAATCAATAAAATAAAAAATATGGAAAATGGGTACTTCATGATTTGACTGATTTGCAGAAAGAAACGCATGTTGAAAGTTGTGTTGCCTAGTTGAATCGATACAGAAATGAAGAAATATTGAATCGAATTGTGACATGTGATGAAAAGTGGATTCTTTACATTAACCGTAAGCGAAAATTGCAATGGCAGACCCCAGGTCAAACGCTGAAACAGTGTTCTAAAGCAATGTTTACCAATAAAAAGGTAATGGTAATTGATTTTTCTCGCTTCGGTATTTGAACGAGTAAATACACGTGAGGCTTCGAAGCAGGAAAATCTTGGAGCGAAATAATAAAAATGCAGATTATTACAATTAAAATTGGGGACATTAATGTGTGTCCTTTTTTTGTGAACTTTGAATGATTAAAAGAAGACCAGACAAAAAATACTAAGAATGGACTGTGTGAAAGATTATAGCTAGAAAGGGAGTGACTACCGAAATTACGACTTTTACTTACGTGAGAAGACATGTTGCGTTATCTACATTAATTGGGGTCATTTTCATCATTTATTTATTTATTTATTTATTATATACTTTATTGTACACCTCATAACAAGTACAGGAAAAACGTTTATAAAAACAAGTGTACAATGGGCGGTCTTATCGCACAGGGCAATCTCTTACAGACAACCTTAGGATGGATTGAACGAAAGAAGTTAGATTTAGGGCGGTCAGTGTACAAACATCATAAATAATATTAATTAGACTTAATAATATAAAATAAACACATACAATAAAACAATATACTAATAAATATCAAATAAATAATTGGGAAAGGAGAAGAAAAATTATAGTGAGAGGTAATGCTCCTTTACCATTTTTTTAAACGTTGGTAGCTTTTGAGCACGTCTCACATCTATGGGTAATGCATTCCACAAACGAGCGGCTTGAATAGTGAATGACTTGTCAAAAAATGATGTGGAATGCATGCGAATACTTAATTTAAGATTTTCCGTAGATCTCAAGGACCTAGAATGTGTGTCACAGAGAAACTGAAAGCGTTCTTTAAGATAAAAAGGAGTGGAAGGATTAAATAGTACATTATAAAGCAGAGAAAGGATGTGGGCATTCCGGCGAAGACGAACAGGAAGCCATTTGAGCTTAGTACGAAATTCGGAAACATGGTCATACTTGCGTAAGCCAAATATGAACCTGATACAGAGATTTTGAAGTCGCTCAAGCTTGTCCAATTGGTCTTGGGTGAGATCAAGATAGCTGGCGTCAGCATAGTCCAAGATTGGGAGAAGAAGAGATTGTGCTAAGGCAATTTTGGTGGTAATGGGAAGGAAATTTCGTAGGCGTCTCAGGGAGCCCGCTGAGGCGAACAATTTACGACTCACCTCCTGCAGTTGTTTAGTCCAGGAAAGAGTGCTGTCGATATAAATCCCCAAGTTCTTTACAGTGTGAGTTACTGGAATAATAGTGTTATTGAAAGTAACCTGGGGAAGTGTCGACCAATCAAGCTTAGAGACATTCCGGGAACTACCAACAACAATAACCTGCGTCTTTGCTGGATTTATCTTCAGCCCAAACTCAGTGCTCCATTCACCTATTCGAGCCAGGTCTGAATTAATAGTCTCAATCGCATCAGATAGCTCTCCAAGAGGGGCTTGGGTGTAAATTTGGAGATCATCAGCATACAAGTGGTAGAAAGAAGATAGTCTTTGAGTGATACTATTAATAAAAAGTGCGAAAAGTAAAGGAGATAACACGCCACCCTGCGGCACACCGGCAGAGGTGTTACACCAAGAAGAGAAAGACTCTTCAATGCAAACACGCTGCCGGCGGCCAAACAGGTAACTATGAAACCAGTCAATTACCGAAGGAGATATGTTAAAAGAGCGCAGGATTCCAAGCAAAATTTCGAAGTCAACCATATTAAAAGCATTGCTAAAATCAAGCAGAGCAAGTGCCGTTAACTTCCCCATTTCCATGCCCGACCTGATATCATCCGTGATATGTACGAGAGCTGAGGTAGTGCTGTGTCCAGGTCGAAAACCGGATTGGAAAGGATTCAGCAGATTGTGCTTGGAAAGGAATGTGCTAAGTTGCTTATGGACAAGTTTTTCAAGGACTTTGGATAGGAATGGGAGGATGGATATAGGACGATAGTCAGAGAAACACGCAGGATGTGATTTTTTGGGTAGAGGGATAACTTGGGCATCTTTCCAGGTTTGTGGAAAGACCCTACTAGAAACAGAGATGTTGAGGATGTATAGGATGACCGGGAGAATATTATCAAGGATGGGAATAATCATCTTACGGCTGACACAGTCACTACCCACAGCGTGAGATGTAATCGATAAAATACTCTTTTTAACATCACAAGCAGTAAATTGACTTAAGATAAAAGGGCTATAATCAGGTATCGGAAGGTTTGAAAGATGACTTAGTGTAGTAGCTTTGGTGGCCCTATCCAATACGGGCGAAGTAGAAAAATGACTATTAAGTAAGTTAAGGTCTAAGTCTTTAGGAATGCTTTCTTGAGTCTTTTTTTCCAATACCTAATGAATTGAGAAACTTCCAGACCTTAGCTGGATCACCATTTTGAACAGTACTATGGATATGTTGGCGGTTTGCGTTCCTACACACCTTGTTGCAGTGATTTCGAATTGAGACGTATTTTTCCCTATTGATGTCGTTGGGCCGAATCTTAAACTTAAACTTCGCGGCTGCTTTTTTACTCAGCAAAAGTTTTATATCATCAGTCAGCCATGGCGCTGGGAGATGCTTTACTCTCACAGCTCGAATAGGTGCATGTGTGTCGTAAAGCTGAATAAGGGTAGAAGACAAGATTTCAACTTGTTCGTCGACGGACGAGGATGTGACGAGAGGCGTCCAATCAATGCTGCTGGCATCCTCTCGAAGACGGTCAATGTTCATTCCATCAAAATTGCGAAGCAAAAGAGTTCTGGACTTATGCTTAGGCGGGTGAATTTTATAGGAGGTGAAAATCAGGTCATGATAGGAAAAGGCGTCAGCTGAACATTGACCATGTTTAGCGACGTGATCGAGAGAAGAGACAAAAATAATATCAAGAAGTGAGGGGACAGAGTTAGGAAAATGGTGAGTGGCACCAAGATCGAGAATAGAGAGATTGGTTGATTCAATGATACGCCGTAGGGAATCAGAGCGGGAGTCATTTTTAAGGAGACATGTATTAAAATCTCCCATTATGATGCTATGACTGTAAGAGGGAATTAAGGCTTCTAAAATACGTTCAAAAGAAGTGAAGAAATTAATCCGAAGAGAAGGGCAGTAGTAGACGCCAAGGAGTATCTTAGCATGGTGTAGTTCAACTTCCAGGAAAAGATGTTCACCGGCGTTTGGCGGCGGCGGCTGAGTGGACATGTTAACAATAGAAAAGGGAATATAGCTACGAAGGTAAATGGCCACCCCACCACCACCACCAACCGCACGATCATTCCTGATGAGTTGGAAACCTGGAAGAGAGTAAGAGGAAGACGGAAGACAAGGTTTTAACCATGATTCAGAAACAAGAATCGCATGAATATGTTTACAGTCAAAATTGGCCAGCAAATCAGCGAAATGAGCCGGAATACTCTGGGCATTTATGTGGACTACATTAAAGTTCTTGGATACATCGGAAAATACGGAGACGAGAGTGTCAGCTAAAGAAGGAACACTTACAAAGCTTTCATCATCACTGTTTAAAGAAAAGAAAGTGTCAGTATCACTGCTACAGCCAGGGCTGAGCATATATAAAATATATATATATATATACAGGGCGTATTTGACATCGTAACGCAAACTTCGGGAAAAGGCTACACCTCATGCCACTAACCAAATTGTGGAAGTCATTAATCTCGCTAATGAACGGTTACAGAAATTGACATTTTCGAGCGCGCAATGTATTGTGAACAACGCGATCTAAACGCGTGAGAGCGTTGCACGCAATACATACCTCACGTCTTGCACACACACAGCGGTACACAGGTCTGGGACGCCGCGGCCGGCGACGCGCATGTACTAACGCGCCTAATAGGTACCAGATAAAATTATTTAATCACTAGAAATAACTACGGTGCCTACCTGCTGATGGTAGGAACATGTTTATGCAGAATTTAAGAGAAAAAAAGCTGACCTTGGTCGGAGCTTGCTTTCTATCCGCGAATTGTGTTCGAATTTTTATTGCATCTAGGTAGGTTCCTACCGTCTAGCTAGATGGATGGCAACAAGCAAGGTCACCTTGAATAGAACACTGCATTACATCCTTCTGGAACATGCTTGAGATCTTGTTTTTGAAAAGCTTAAGAGAAAAGGAGCCATAAGCTTAGTCTTATAATTAAAATCACGATTCCGATAAGGATTAATTACAAAAAATAAGCTTGTAAGTACATCGAAATCCGAGTACGCAGGTAGCTAATGAACTACGAACTACCTAACTCTCTTTGAATGTACCTACCTCAATACCTACGAATATCAAACCCTCCGCCGACGGCAATACTTTAACATAAAATAATTTTAGTCACTCAAAAATACCTACCTACTATCATGTTTATGCAGAAGTCAAGGAGCCACAAGCTTACGTCTCTTAAATTCACGAACACAATTCCGATAAGGATTGACAACAAAGCCGGCGATGTGCGAGTCAGACTCTCACACAAAGGGTTCCGTACCATAACCATACACAAAAAACACGTTTCTTGTATGCGAGCTCTCTGTAAATTTTATTTTATTATTTGTTGTTATAGCAGAAATAGGGATACCATGCCTGAGATACAGCCCACTGACAGACAGACGGACAGTCGGCTGGACAGCAAAGGCTTAGTAATAGGGTTCCATTGGTTACTCTTCGGGTACGGAATCCAAAAAAGAAGCTTGCAAGTACCTACTTTGAGAACTGATTATGTAAGTATTAACTAGTAACTACCTAACTCACCTTAAGCTCGCTCACCCCTAACCAGATAGGGTTCGAAGTGGCCGCCGCCAGCATGCTCGCAGAGTTTCAGCGTGGTCACGGGGCAGAAACGTTGGGTCCTGGGCACACTCCTCACGCAAAAGAGGCAAACAAATTCACGATGCGATTCCTCATCTCGGCTGCGGAACACTGCGCACTCGGACACAAACACCTTGTCTTTTGTCTTTGACGTACCTAACCCCAAAGAAAAAACCTAATGGGGTCAAGTCTGGTGAGCGAGCTGGCCATGGCTCCCAGCCGAATCTCCCAATCCACCGATTCCCTAATGATTCTGTAAGGCAGCGTCTCACGTGAGGGGGAGCACCATGACGAGCTCCTCACAGTTCCCACGTACATGTTACCGTATTCTTGGGCACTGAAGTTCTCTTTAAGTCCAGATGACATTTTTCAATGAAACACAAAGACACACAAAAACACGCAAGTTCACAGAAAGAAACCAAAACTTGTCTTCTCTAACGTTTCGAAAAATGATTTTTGCAAAAAAAAGCACTCGTTCGCGATCAGCGTCAACAAGGAACTGACAAAAATCCATCACTAAAAATGTTCTTTCGATCTATCCTTTGAGGTCGCCGACAGATGCCTACATTGGACCTACAGTGCCAGGGCCGCGCTTGCGATGATAATAGTATGAAAATTCCTTTTTTTGCTTTTAATTTATTAATGTTTTTTTATCGAATAATTTTGGTATTGTAAAACTGAACTTTTTTTTTAAACCAAACAGAAACAAATTAGGGTCATCAATCGTCATGATTAAGTTTCAACACCCGTGTTGATAGAATTTTGCCGTATTTAAAATTCTATCACATTAATTGTTTCAAAGCGATAAATGGGTATAGCAAGATCCAATTTATTGTAATAAGCATCACATTACTTATTGTAAATTTTATTTATTTAACAATTTATGTACAAACATTGTATCAGAACATAAGAAGGAAACAGAAAACAAAGCATTATTATGGATTGTGAAACGCGCTACTATTAATAGTAAGAAAAAAAAAGATTATTTTCTCGGTCGAGTATCATCATGACTCCACGCTCCAATAAACGCTTATTAAAAAGCGTTTTACCGGTTACACCCAAATACGGCCCTGGTTTCGTCGGCGTTTGTCAAAGGTCAAAGAGCGCGCACTACGCGTTGCCGCCGCAATAAGAAAATGGGTTTTATCGACACCAAACGAAGTAACCGATTTTCAACCTTAGCCTATTACGTTAATGTTGGAAATCGGCTACTTCGTTTTGCTATGATACGTTTCATTTTCTTTGGAATGCAGTCTTAGGCGGCATGCTTTTAACAAATCATACACGCGTGACACACATGCATACTTGTTAGTGTGTGGGCAGCTACTATGCATTGCGTTGACCTTTCGTTTGTACTTTAGCACAGCTGAGCTGATACCTATTTGTGGTTTTATTTACATTGCTCTTTTTAGTGAAACTAGTTAATTAATTATTTTTTTATTAAAAATCTCATTGCGTTAGGTCAGAATAACGATTATGAGTAGTCTAAAGTAAAAAAAACTCTTGAAAAAACTGGAAAAATGAGAAAAAAGCCGATGAAAATTTCCAACTCTGGGGTGTCCAGAATCATGCCCTGGACCCATGGAACGTGGACGTCGATGTCAGATACACCGTGTATATATATATTATTATGTACCAAACAAAAAAAATAAAAAATAAATAAAATACTATTATAAAAAGTTACCATCCACCTGCCAGTTGTGTTTACAAAAGTAAAACGTGAAAACTAATAGGAACATAATTATTAGATTTGATTGTGTAGGCCAGATAGACAAAAGAAAGTAAGTACAAGTATACTAACAAAAAAAAAAAAAACTAGAAACATAAAACAAAAACAAAATTTAGGACCGTATATCCACAGACTACATAGAGATACTACGTATGTATATCGAAACGTAATTGAAACAGTGTGAAGTCATTTAAGTTAGTACAAAAAGTTTACATACTCTATGGTTAGTACCGCGATATGGAACGCAAAAAAAAAAAAAAAAAAAGTGACGGTGACATTTGACTTGATTTGACATTAATGATTGATGTGAAAGAAAAAGATTGGTACACAAACAAAACAAACGGGAAGTAAACTATGAAAAATTACGAAGAAGTGACAAATGTAACGTATACTAAACTACCCACTGATAGCAAACAAAACCTACCTACTACCTGGACTACATAAAAGATAGTAAACAAACAATGGTGACATCATTTTCTGGCTACAGCTCGCTTAGTTTTAACTGCAGCGACCTTTCCAACTGCAACTGGTTGAACCATGCCAGTCTCCGGCTGTCCTGAGAGCTGCTCCAACTGCTGCGCGATTTTATCGAGATCGGTAAAGGATGTAACTCGATGCCGGGATCCTTTTGAATCGAGGACGAAGATATTGCCTTCTGAAGTCCAGCATCGTGTCACACCAAATCTGTCCCGTGCCGCCATGAAGATGTTGTGCCTGGCTTTTGTAAGGAACTCAGAAACAGTGATGCCAGACCCCTTCAGCTTGGTTTTGCCGAACCAGATTTTGTCCCGGAGAGCCACATCGTGCAATTTGAAGAGGATTGGTCGGGGTTTGTGAGATGCGCTGCGCCCCATCCTGTGACACCGCTTGATGCCAGACGTAGCCAAATCCAACTTCAGTCGCTGATTGACAATTTGAGCCACCACCCGTGCAGTCTCCTCATCTTGCTCCTCTGACACTCCGTGCAACAGTAGAATTTTTCGCCTCCCACGCATCTCCATGTTATCAAGGCTTTGCGCTAGAATGCCAACTTGCTGCTGGAGGGTACTGAGTGCCTGAACGATAAAAGTCCGGAAGGATGAAAATTCAGTTGCCAAACCTGAGGTTGTAGATGTTGTGGCACCGGGACTTTTATGCAGCTCTTTCTCAAATTCCGACATCCTCTGGCTGAACATAGTGCTCAAATCAGTTATTGTGCGGTTGATAGCCTCCATTGTGTGGTGTTGTTATGGATAATTTTGTGTTCTGGAGCTGAAAACACTTCACTGGCAGGTAGATACAACTATCTAATACAATATATCATTAATGTATAAAACTAATTAATATTACTATTTTTTATTAAAATTTTCAATTTAGAGATAAAATTTTGCTGTTTCACTCTAGACTACCCGCAAATTTATGCATCATCATCTATTTATTTGTTTTTTTATTTATTTAACCATTTATGTACACACATTTAATAAGAACATGAGAAGAAGGAAACAGAAAAATAGGTACAAAGGTGATACTTATTTTTAAAGAAATCTCTTCCAGCATACCTGCGAAAGGAGAGTAGAGTAAAAAGAGATAGCTATTTATAACTTTTGCACGTAGACATTGTGTGCAAAATTTAAAGCTAAAATGAAAATAGTATAAATATAGTAAGTATATATAGTATTCATAAAATATAGATATTAATACTTATATGCAACTAGGAAAGATAGTGTTCTTTGAATCTTCTTTTAAAAATAGCACGAGTTTGGCACTCCCTAATGTCAGGCGGTAGCAAATTCCATAACAGTACCGCATGCACAGTGAATGAGTAGGAGTAAAAACCGGTAGAGTGGGGAGGGGATTTAAGGAGATTTTTAAGATGTGACTTGCAAGGCGCATTCGAAGGACGGGAATAGGAGAAGCGTTCTCGCAGGTAGGAAGGCGTTTTAGGGTTGTGAAGGATGTTGAATAGCAGACACAAAATCCGATTCATCATATTAGCTGAAAGACGTCCACTGATAAATATAGGAGACATGGGCCCCCAAGTGTGGTCACAACAACTGGTCCCCTGCGTCTTGCATCCATTGGCTACCTGCAACCCTCACGAGGTCATCGGTCCACCTTGTGGAAGGCTATCCAACGCTGAATCTTCCAGTACACGATCGCCTTTCTAGAACCTTCCAGCCCCATCGTCCATCTGTTCTGCAGTGCGATTGTGAGGGGCCAGACAAAGAGAGATACAATTCGCAAGGCAGTTTTGTGGTGAACTGTTGGGCAGTAGCGAACCCACGAACCTTATCTCCCGAGAGAAGTCTTGTTCCTCATCTACGGCTTGCCTTTATTGGCTGGCCAGAGTGAATACTGACGAGGAACAAAGCTCCCACCTCTTTCTTGCCTTAATTGGCCGGTCTGAGTGGAGATTAGCAAGAGCACACGTGCTCGGGAGAAGGATGTATAATCCAGTAAGATGCTGGTAAGGATCTTGACCGTACTTCCGGGATTGTCCTGATAGCCGTGGTATACCTCTCCACTCCTCTAGCACTTCAGTAGGCTAATTCACGTAACTAAATAAGTGCTGCTGCAGTGCAATTGAAGTTAAGTTTCGATCAAAACAACGCTTTTCGTATTCTCTACCGCTGTCAGACACGCTCGCGTCAAGTTTGCGTCACGTGAGTGCAATAACGGCATTCTACTGTTGCGCGTCCTTGGTGCGTGCTTCGGAATGCAATATGATCGGTATTCTACTATTTGTTTGACGTCCCAAAATGACAGCTTATACCTTTAAGTCTAAGTTTTAATATTATATAACGTCAAATTGATTGAAATTTAATCGATTATATTCCATTATTTAGTGAGTAATATTTTTTCTCTCCACCGTCAATAAGTTTGCTGTCGTGCAGTTGACGTGCAGTTCACGCGCAGTTCAATGATTAAAAGAATACCGTTTATCACTCAAACTTAAACTTAACAGCACTAAAACATAATGTTGCGTCATAAAATTACGTGAATTAGCCCTCTGGCTATGTTGCCTCCTTGGCGCTACGTCACTTTGTGCTAGCGACCGTTTTCGGGGGCCCATTCATTGAAAGTGCAAGTCACCCCCTGCCATTTAAAAGCCGTGTATATTGTTAGTGGTCAGGCAGGAACCAATAGTTCTTCTATAATAAACGATTATAAGTCCACTAAACCACCCAAACCCATAGCGTTTCATCTTTTGGTTCCATATTCTGTAATATTACTGCTCCAACCGGGGATTGTCCTTGGGAATACAGGGATAATCGCCGGTTGGTGCCCCATTACATTTGAAATGTCTAACGGGGCCTCTGCGAGTCGGTTTCGGCCCCTCGTACGCCTACCAAAGGACCGGGTCTCCAGAGACCAGAGAAAGTAAAAAAAAATAATTAATCAACATCCATTACTTAAGTAATACAAAATCACAATCTTGGACTCCAAGGTCAATTTAAATAAAAAACGATAATAAAATAAAATACTTTCAATTTAAAATATCTATAAACATTATTTTGTTTTTAACGTCCCATCTTGTAAGCGTCTCGCACAAACCAACTCACTGTAGGTATTACACACGACACGACTGAGGCACGGCGGCGATAACGGCAACAGTGCATCTAAAGATCTAATAATAATAATAAAGCAGAAATCAGTACTCCTGGACACGGCGCGTATTGTGAGGCGGTTCCTCTCTCGGGAGCCCTGACCACCGGTAGCTTGGACCCTGTTCCCGATGCCGGTGGGCTACTATTTTTTATATTTTTAAATGTTTTTTTAATTAGTTTTATACAAATACAAGTATATAATAAATAATAAACAAATATTTAAAAATGTAAAAAATATGTACAGAAAATAAATAAATGAAATAATAATAATATCCTTGGACATTTCACACAACGCCATATAGTCCCAAGCTAAGCAACTTAATGTTTGTGTTATGGTAACGAAATGGCTGATAAACTACTTATATACATCTAAGCGAGTTGCACGAGGCCATGAGCGCACAAAACTGTTTACCTACGCGGAACGGCAACGCGCGGCCACAAATTCGCAATATCTCTGTACGTCGCTGGATTACGATGCCCCCTACCACTCAGCCTTCACAACGCTGCACTCGCCCAGCACGAGTCATACCTATGTTTAGACCGGGTTTCAACAGAATTAACGGTAAAATTAACGTTATTATCGTATTTTACGTTAGTGTTAAATAACGTTAAATTACTGGTAATGTTATCAAATAACGTTATATTTTTGTAACGTTAATTAGGTATCACATTGGAATTAACGTTACGTAACGGTTATTATTTTGTTAGTTGGTAACGTTAACAAGCCCTGGTTTGCTAGAAGGAAATCGTCCAAGTACCTACACGACGCACCTGATGTTGTGACTCCTCAGGAATTCCGCTACCCAATTGGTTATCGAGGCAAACGTTCTGGGTGCCGATGAAAGGCCAAACGGCAAACAAGTCATTTGAAGTAGCTGATGCAGATGTGGATCTTGATGATAATTTAATCTCAGAAACCTGCACACGGAAGTGACTGAATAGTTGAAATGGTTTGGCTATTACGAACTGGTTCAGTTGCTTCAGATTGAAGATAGGACGGAAGGTCTGATCCGACTTCGGTACCAGAAAGAACGTAGAAAGGTAGCTGGGCGTCCGTTCTGCAGGTTCTAGTACACCTGACTCTAACAAAGTTTGAATTTGTGTGGTCATATTGGGAGATGTTTTGGTTCTGTAACATTTCAAAACCGTGGGACTTGGAATATTAGCGGCGGTTTCAGTATGAAGGGTATGCGGGCACCGTTCAACAGCCGGCATATTTTGTCTGGCGCACCTAGATTGCTCCAAGCATACTGAAATTGCTTCAGACAACCGCCTCGAAATGTCCGACAGTCATTCGCGACGCTTGTTTTTAGTGGAAGCCTGCGATTTCTTTCCCCTGGTTTTGGCTCGATGGTTGTTTGCTCGGTTTTTTGTTTGTTGTGAAGCGTGTGAGCCATGTTTTTGTCTTTTATAGGTGTCTCGACGAAAAAATGTTTCATCAGCTTGCTTACTAGTCGACGGCTTTTGATTTTTATAAAAATTATCTTTATAATTAGATTGAGGTATTGACTTTGTTGATACAGGTTAATTTATCCACCCCCCCAATTTTTTGGAGGTAGGCTTGAAGTACCTCGTCATTAAAAAGTGACTCTGTACTAGGAGGGATTTTATGTAACACATCACGATGAAAGCCTTCGGAAATCTGGCGCAACATAGCCTCACGACGAATATTTATTAAATCGGCTCTGCGACCGCACACTATTTGTAACAAGTCGTCAGTAACCTTACTATATGCGGATTCTTTTTAAAATAAACACTCCACTTTTTCGAATAACGTGCTGGGTGTCAACGTTTCTCTAAACTCATTTGACCAATCTACCGATGATTGTAACGTTTTATGCAATTCGTCTTTTTGAGAAATAAAGCATTTGTTAATCCAGCAAAAGATCGTTCTAATAAATATGAGTGTGAATCCTCTTTTAACATATCTGATTCAAAACGCTTTAATTCGTCGTTAACATTTAATTCGACAAAACCGGGGGTAGCTGAATATTTCTTTTGTGCATCCGAAAACCGAACGGCATACCAATCATCACACTTAAAAACTTAAAACGTTGTAGTTCCGTTAATTTTTAAGAAATGCCTCATTTGCTTTAGGGTAAATTGGATCTTTTACCGTTGTACTGACTTCCGACAAAATCTGAAGTTTGTTATTTTCAGGTCTTTGTAGGTTTAACTCGTTTGAGGTAACGGACGTACCTATTGTTTTTAGCACTAGAATTCGTATTTTCGACATCAGAATTCCTCAGTAAAAGGTTTGTTAAATAGGACACTTGTTGTGATAAGAACTCAAATTGCGCAAAACTCACGGTTTGAGAGTCCCTTCTCGATCTGCGTTTCTCAGGGCTGGATCCACTACTCGCAGAAGAATCACTGTCACGATCTTTCGTACTTGGAGTTGGCGAATGAACTCGTTTACGCGATAATGAACCGCCATTAACACTTCCCGACTCTAAATTATTATTAGAATCTTCCATAATAACAACGGAGAGGTAAAAAATTCACGAATCTAAAACTGAAATAGTTTTTTCAAATGAATGTAGGTAGAATTTTTTCGCAAAGTTTAAAGTAACGCTTACAACTGAACGGCGCAAAAAACGACGCTATAATGACGGTAAATCGGGCCATCACCCGATGCGCGCTTGAAATACTTAGTACCAACGGTAAGCATAGAGGGCGCCACCAGCGGAGAGGCAAAGGAAACGCTGACAACAGGCTGAAAGACAGGTGCTTGACTCAAGATGGATTCCGGATATTGATACAAAACAAATAATAACAGATTCCGCATTCTGCAAACAATTACACCACCATTTGCTAGAAGAAGAATCCAAATTTGAGCGAACCAAAGAATATTTGACAGAAGTGAACCAAACTAGGAAGAAGAGGGGTATATTGGGGCAGTTACTAACATCTATCTTCGGCGTGAATGATGAGGTATACCGAGATATAGACTCATTAAATTTAAACCAAAAAAAAAATTTAATTGAAGCTGCCAACCATCAAACTAAATTCATGATATCAACAATCTCACAAGTCAACAAAACTGAAGAAAGAATAAAACAAAAACTGATAGGATTTCAAACTAAACTTAACGAAGTCATAGATTACATGGGGAGTTACTTTATTATTATTATTATTATTCCTTTATTTCAGGCAACAGTAGCCCATACAAAATAAAATACACATTTACAATAAAATATAAAAATAAACTAATACATATAGAAACACTAAGACACACGAAGTGACGGCGTCGTGTTACGCTGCGCGGTGTCACATAGCCTGCCACGAAAACGTCGGTAGACTACACCCTTCGGCCAAAACTCTACCTTAAGGAACTTGTCGAGATGTTGTGTCGGAACCCGCACCACAAACGACTTGAAGTTGGTGTTGTGACGCGGTTCCAACTTTTCGACCCTCAAGGTCCAGTTGGTCTTCACCTTCATGTACTCCACGATCTCCTCAACCTTCGTGGAGTGATGTAGTCGGGACACATACAGCAACGTTGTAGGTACCGCTGCCCGTAACAGCATATTTGGTCCTGTCAGTCCAGTACCGCACTGATTGCGACAAGTAGGCTTCTTCTTCTTCTTCTGCACTTTGGTGAAGCCATCCTCATCACACTCTTGCTTCGTTGGACAGCGCTGTGTCGGACTCCTTGGAAGGATTTCACAGCGACGGTTTTTCTTTTCCCCTTTCTGCTGCTTAGGTAGTGACGCAGCTGGTTTGTTTGCAGCAACAATTGCGGCGTAAGCTAGTTTAGGGGTCGGCGTAGCTACGCGTGTCGTATTCTCTGCCGGCGCAGAGGGGCAGGAGGCGGTGGGGCACGGTGCATCGCCCTCGATGATTGCAATCGACGGTGAATCCAATTTCACCGATGCAAAACTGCTGACTGATGCATTTTGCGCCCCATGACGTGTGTTAACATTGGTTTCGTCATTTGCCCTACTTTCCGAAACAGTATTGCGTAGCAACACTATCTCGGCACGTAGTTCATGGATGGTAGTTTCCGACTTCTCCAACTTGCACTGCACATCGGCCAGGCTTGACTTCAGCGATGTAATATCCTTGAGCAGCCTGGTGACATCTACGTGATCGAATGTGACGGGCGGTAACTTATGTAGCTCGTTACGACCATTGGTTCAGTACAGTCGACCATAATAGTGTAAACATAACTAATACTATACTTTTAAACATACATAAAAAAAACAGTGTATACTAATACTAATATTATAAAGCAGAAGAGTTTGTTTGTTTGTTTGGTTGAACGCGCTAATCTCAGGAACTACTGGTCCG